>CAOGCB010147278.1:0-25357 GCA_948266635.1 Cnidoscolus chayamansa
TCATCAAATCACAACCACATTACACAATCTTAACACAATTCATCACATAAGATACTCTACTCAATCAATATAATCACATTCATCAAACATCCTTCTCATTCACATTACAAATTCACAATCAAAGTATCATAATCATACACACATTTTACAATATGTCACTATGCACATAGTAGCATGATGATTTCATAGGGTACCACATAACAATTATCATTTATTTAAACCCATAGTCATTGTGCACAATGTTACACAATGACCTAATAACTTATCTTATTTTGCTTCCCCTTTATCAATCATTCTTTTGTTCTGTAGTATTTGGCTCACTCCGATTACCTATTCACATTACGTTCTCATTAACATTCACAGTATTTTCATTCAAAGGTATTAAATAAATACTATGAATCAAAATCTAACATTAGAGTTTCCCAAAACATGTTCTAAGTCTCATTTTCTCCCAAAATTTCTCATTGACAAAAGCAAGTCGCGCCAGCGAGTCCTCGAGTCGTGATCATGACTTTGAAAAATGAGTTTCTGCCAATTTTTGAACCAAGTCGCGCTCGCGACTTTTGCCCAGAAGCCACAGTGAAGGTTTGGTCCTATGTCGCGCCCGCGAACTCTAGTTGCGACATCCATTCCCAAAGGAAAAAACTACACTTCCTCAACTCCAAATACTCTAAAATTTTATACACTTCTAAACCACTTAACAATTAATCTTCCCATAAAATTTCAGCTCATTCCAAGTTCAATTGAGCGACTTTCTACTTACTCAAATATAATACCCGATAAAATACTTCTATAACTGACATTTAGTGTTTCTAAATTCATTTATTCATCAATTCAAGTCCTTTTGATCTCAAATTTTAACTAAAGTTATATACTACATAAAAAAATGCCCTCAAAAAATATCAGGTCATTTGGACTCCATTTGAGTACCAAAGTGACCATTTACATTTCTGCAACATTTCCTGCAGCATCCAATGACACATCTCATTATCAACTCTTTTGTCTAATCTTTTTCACCAATTTCAGTTTTGTTTCAGACAAGGTTCCAACATAAAATTTTTAGCTAACTTCCTAAACTAGCTTCATGTCAAATTTCATAATTTTATCTCTTCATCTAGGCCTTCAAATCATTGAAAATATTTACTGCCCTGTACTGAAATTTCAGTATCTGATAGTGTGACCTTCATCTGTTCTTCCTACTTTTTCATGCCTAAAACAATCTAATTTCACAAAGTGGTATTCTAGACCTTTGTAACTAACATTCTAAACATTCTATTGGTATATCATTTATAAGTTTTGGATGTCATTTGATCCACAAAAATAGTCTCACCAGTTCACTGTTCATGCGAGCCCTAATTCCAGAGTTCACTATGATATTACTTTGATTCAAGTCTCCAAACCATGTTTTAATCCTACTCCACTTCTTTCCAGATTTTAGGGTTAGATTTAACTTCCATCCTATAGTCCACTCTTCATCAAACTCTATATGTATTAAACTTTAAAGTTAAGAGAATATGAACTAACCTTGAATAAGTTTTTCCTCTTCTTCTTCTTCTTCTTTCCTTTATTACTTCCATTTGTTTCACAATGTTCCTTTTCATTTTCTTTCCTAATTTTATTTTCCATTTTTCACTTCTTAATTCCATTTCTTACCTCATTTAATCATTTTCTTGCTAATTTCATCATTTTAGGTGCCTAAACTCCTAGGTCCAAAAATTTATTCGTAACAATTCTACTCCTCAATATATAGAAGTTATTTAAATAAAAATTATTTAGAAAGAAAAATTAACACCAACTAACAATAGGTGTTAACATATGATTTTTTGCATATTTCTATTATAATATTAAGTACTTTTAACGGGGACAGTTTCAGTCAAGACATCAATCATCTCTGCTCATGTTATTTTATTACTACCTCATTTTTCATTTCAATACTAAATAATTTGTCCAATTTTTGACAAAACATGCCAGTTAAACTGGTTGGCGTTTTTTTTGTTTCAAGTTATACTGAAAATATCAATGCAGATGGCATTTCTTAAACAAACGTTATAATTTTAAATAGTTCCAAGACTATGTTAGATTGGTAAATAATTTTTTAACATTATTTTAGTAATTAATATGGGAAAACAAGGTTGCAAAGATAAGAGAAAAATAATTTTATTCACTTGATAATGAGGATTCTAAATAGGCGAATTCAACCTGTTTTCAAAATTCTCTTCATTATATAACCTTGCATGAAAAAAAATTGATAAGTGGCATGATATGACCAGTAATTGACACTTATGTTGTACTTGCACTATCTGACATGCAAAGTAATGAGTGTATCATTGACTCGATCAATTGCTTTAGTTAATGGTCATCATTATAACAAGTCACCATTCAAGCATTTATAGCTTCAATGTCTTGTCGTGATAGGCAAACCAACTATTTTAACCTTAAGCAAGTCAATTTATCATATTCACTTTTAATAAACCTGATAACTTCTCAATCTTTATAAACCCACCTTTATAACTTTTAAGATATCCATTTATTTAAAAAAAGCTTTCAACATCTTACACCCACTTGTACTCGATATTGACTCAAATTTATAAGAAATTATTATATAAGATCAATTGATCATTTATTCTTAATAGACCTTGTCATAATTAATTAATGAATAAACTCGAAATTAGACTACTCCAAATTCAAGCCAACAGCATCTAGTGTCCCCGTAGAGTGCTAACAAAATTGGAATCATCAGAATATATAAAATTAAATTTAATATTTTAATATTTAAAAATAGATCTTCTTTTAATATTTTCCTCTTAATATCCAAACATATCAAATAAAATTTATTTTCCTCTTCATTAACTTCTCACTCCTTATAAATCCACCATTAAAACTTTTAGGATATATGATTTTTGAAAAAAAAATCCTTCAACATCCTAAACCCACTTGTACTCGATATTGACCCAAGTTTATAAGTAATTATCATATACGATAAACTGATCATTTACTATTAATTGATCTTGTCAGAATTAATAAATGAATGCCCTTGAAATTTGACTACTCCAAAGTCAAGCCAATAACATGTGGCATCACCTTAGAGTGACAAAAAATTAGAACCATTAGAATACATAAAATTAAAATTTTACTTTTTAAAAATAGATCTCCTTTCAACACTTTGCTCTTGATATCTAAAAAGATCAATAAAAATTTATTTTCCTCTTCAATACTTTCATTTATTCTACTCATCCATAAATTAAAATTATTTAAAAATAAAAATTTACACCAACTCACTATAGGTGTTAATATATGATTTGTTGCATATTTCAGTTATAAAATTAAGAACTTTAATAACATAGTTTTAGTCAAGATATCAGTCATCTCTGCTCTAGTTATTTTAAATCCATCTCATTTGTCATTTCAATACTAAAAAATCTACCCAATTTTTCTAAAAAAAAACCCTAGTTAAACTAGCTTGTGTCTTCTTTGTTCCAAGTGATATTTAAAATATCAATATAATTAGCATTTTAAAAAAAAAACATTAGAATTATAAATAGTTTGAAAACAACAGTTGATTGGTAAATAATTTTTAACATTATTTTAGTAATTAATCTCAGCAAATAAGGGTGGAAGGACAAGAGAAAACTAAATTTGTTCATTTATTAATGAGGATTCTAAGTAGGCAAATTCAACATTTTTCAAAATTCTCTTCATTATACATCCTTGCATGAAAAAAATTGATAATTGACATGATATGACCTATGAATTGACATTTACATTACACTTGCACTTGCACTATCTGACATGCAAAGTAATAGTTGTATCACTAACTCCACCACTTATTTTTGTTAAGGTTCATTATTATAGCAAGTCACCATTCATGCATTTATACCTTCAACGTTTTGGCATGATAGGCAAACCAACTATTTGAAGCTTAAGCAAGTTAGCTTATTATGATGACTTATAATAAACATAATAACTTCTCACTTCTCATAAATCCACCTTCATAACTTTTAGGATATCCGTTTTTTGAAAAAAGCCTTCAACATCCTACACCCACTTATACTCGATATTGACCTAAGTTCATAAGCAGTTATTATAAAAGATCAACTAATTATTTACTCTTAATCAATCTTGTGAAAATTAATTAACGAATAACCTTGAAATTAGGCTACTCAAAATTCAAGCCAACAATATATGGCGTCACTTTAGAGTGCTAATAAAAAATGAACCATCAGAATATATAAAATTAAAATTTTACTATTTAAAATTAGATCTCCTTTTAATATGTTGACCTTATGAGCTGAAATGAACATGTTTTGATGATTCCAAAACTTATTGGATGAAATACACTTTGTTTGAATTCCGTGAAGCAAATGATTGTAGGTTGATATTGAAGAAATGTAAATGAAGGAAGAATCAAGTATACAAAGACACTATACTAAAATCATAACCTAATAAACACTTGAACTATTAAAATTCATAATATTTAAACATTTTTTCTTTGCCTGTGGAATTTGATAAATACGCGTGATGACGTGTCAACTGAATCCTATATAATAATAAAATATATTCTTATAAGGAGTATGAGCTGATGGCCTATCTTATCTTCTTCACAGCTGTTCTTGCTCTTCTTCTTCCTATTCCTCTCCACTCTCAATCTTCATGCTCTCTCTCTTTCTCAATCTCTCTATTCTTTCAATTTAGGGTTTCTTCTTCAATTCCTTATGCTCTCTCCTCTCCTATTACTCCAATCTCATGCTTTTCCTTTCCACTAAAACCTAGATCCACATGTCGTTTCTTCTACCATTATTGATTCTCTCTTACTATTTTAAGATGTTATGGAAGCTTATAAATCTCCATATATCCTCTCCTGTGAGTCCAAATTCATGGCTCTAGTATCTTAATTTTTTAGGAAAATGTGCATGCAAAGGGGATTTTGTGAGGTTTGATAATGGTATTATATGAATAGGTTGAAGAATAGGAACTTGGTCTCTGCAAGAGTAACTTTGAAGTATTGTGGGATTTGGAGATGGGTTTGTGAGATTAGATTTTATGAGCTGATATTCGAGAACAAAACTTTTGAGGAGAAAGGGATGGATTGTTTTTGCTACATGGGTATTGAAAGGGAAGGAAATGAGTGAAAGGTAAGGAATTTCTTCACCTCCTATGATTGCTTGTCACATCTACCCAATGACATGTCTCCTACAGAATGACTAATGATTTCTCACTTCCTCTACAGGAAAACCAATAATCACCCTGTAAGGGATAGGTTTGGATAATTGTTTTATAAAAACATGTATAAATTTTTCGCATTTAACATATTATCTAAAACATAAAATAAGATCTTTTCTCTTCCAAAATATTTCAAACCTAATATTCTCATCATTTCTTTCAAAACCTAAACATAAAACATTATTATAAAACATCCACTTAAATCAAAAGTTCATTTACAAAATCTAGATTTAAAACATTTACAAATAATTATGAGAGTTAGAAATCCACGCAGCAAAAACATATTCATTTTACATTACTGCCTCAACTCAATGTGTAGTTACAAAAGTAATATACATATTACAATAATTTTGGGATACAATACAAATTACAACATATCTACCTCTGAACCAACTTTGACAAGCAAGTTCTCTATTCTCCTTATTTTCTCTTGCTGCTTTCATCTGCGTTTATATCAGGGATAAACGCTGAGTATAAACCCAGTAAGTTATATATATACTCATATAGCATCCATTTCATAAAAAATAAACAAACACATCAACATCCAATAAACCTAAACCCGAATCATCAAATAATCACAATACAACACTCTATTTACAAACATCTAACAATAAGATAAATCGTTCATGTATCAATGCATGATATCTCAATTCTTCATATGAATGTTATTCATGATATGCATCCACCATTCTTCTTTCCTCCAATAATCATATATCAACTTCCAATGGTGCACCATACACATTTTTCAATATCATTTACATATTTTTCTTTTATCACGGGGTCGCCTCTTCATCTTCATGGTTCTTCCCACATTTTTCTTTCATCACGTGTCACCTCTTCATCTTCATGGTTCTTCCCATTTTTTTTATATCATAGGTCACCACTACATCTCTACGGGTCTTCCTGTGATTATGCATGATATGATATATGAATTCATGTTATAATAATCATGCGCATATGTTTTTCTCATCTAACATTCTCAACAAATCAATCTCATATTCTTAATCCTCTTTTCTTTCTTTCACAACATGTCAATCGTATATAATACAATGTTCAATCAATATAGTCACACCTCAATATTCACAATCATTTTATCAAACATCATTCTCATTCATATTACAAATTCATAATTAAAATATCACAAACATACATACATTTCATAAAACGTCACCATGCATATAGTAGCATGATAATCATGATGATCTCATGAATTACAACATAACAATGTAACAATTGTTAAGCACATAGTCATCATGCACAGTGTTACACGATGACCCATAACTTACCTTCTTTAGTTTTTCCTCTATCCAATCTATCTCGATCTTTAGAGATGTTTCTACTTTGTGTACCTATTTCACATTACAATGTTCCATCAATAATCATTCATACTTTTCATTCAAAAGTATTTATCAATACTATAAACAAAAGTCTACCCATATCCTCCCAAAGCTTGTTCTAAGTCTTATCTTTTCTCACATTTCTCTTTAACAGAAGTAAGTCGTGCTCGTGAATGCTTCTACAAAGTTACTATCTCGCGAAAGGCCAAATTTGCGCTCGCAAAATCTCAAGTCGCCCTCGTTACATTGGCACAAAAGTTTATGTTTGAAGTCAGGCCCTTTTCGTGCCCGCGAGTTTCCCATGTCGTGCTCGTGACTTTGGAATTAAAGTTGATGTCTGATTTTTGGACCATTTCACTCTCGCGACTTCTAATGCCGCGCTCGCGACTTTGTTCAAAAAGCTACTGTCTGGTTTTGTCCATTTTCGCGGCTTCGACTTTAAGAAAGCCTTGGTCACGACTTCCATTTCCAGAGGCAAAAACCTCATTTCTTTCAACTCTAAATGTGCCAAAACTTTATACACTACTAAACCACTTCATATTCAAGCTCTCATTCAAGTTTTAGCTTATGTCCAATTCATTTGAGCCACTTTCTACTTAGCTAAGTTTAATAGCAAATCAAGTACCGCTAATACTAACCTCTTGTGATTCCAGTCCATTCCACCTATCTATTCAAGTCATTTTAAGCTCAATTTTTTAACTGAAGTTCTATACCATATAACTAAAGGTTCATTCCAAATTTTCAGGTCATTTGGACTCAAATAGAGTACCAAATTAACCATTTCCATTTCTGCAGACTTGCTGCAGAATCACAATGACATCTTCCCTTCATTTTATCTTTTAACCCATTTAAGTTTAGTTTTAACCAAAGTTTCAAACATGAAACTTTGAGCTAACATTATAAACTCACTTCATACAAAATTTCATAATTTTATCTCTTCATTAAAGCCTTCAAATCATTTATAACATGTACTACTCTATACTGTAAAATTTCAGCTTCTGACAATTTGACCTTTGTCTATTCTTCCTACTTTTTCATATATCAAATTATCTAATTTCATAAAATGGTGTTCTAGACATTTGTAGCTAACATTCTAAACTTTCTATCGATATATTATTTATCAGTTTGGACTTCATTTGTTCCTCTCGAACAGTAACACAAGGTTACTGTTCACGTAGCCAGATTTCCAGATTTCACTCTTTTAATTATTTTCTCACTTCTTTCATCTTTAATACTTTGATTCAAGTCCAAAACACATGTTTTAATCATCACAACTTGTTTTTCAGATTCTAGGTTAAATTTAACTTTAACCCTAATATCCCATTTTTCCATCAAAAGCATTACAAGTTTATGTAGAGCTAACCTTAATTTGATTCTTCTTCCCTTTTCCTCTTCTTCTTACTTCTTTCCTTCTCTTCCTCTTTCCTCTCTTCTCCTTTCTCTCCCGTTGCCTTTCTTCTCTCGTCTGTTCTCTTCCTCTTTCTCTTTTAGTTTTTGCTAAGTCCCCCTTTTCATTTCCACTATATATATATATTCCTTTTTTTTTCTTTTCTTTTCTTTTCTTATTTCTTTTTATTTCTATTTTTATATACATATTTCTTTATTTTTCTCATTTATACATTTCCCACTCATTTCATTATACATTTTTTTTCTTTACTACTTTCATTTGCTTCAGTATTTTCCTTTTCATTTTCTTTCCTAATTTTCTTTCTATATTTTCCACTTTCTTAATTATATTTCTTACTTCACTTACTCATTTCCTTGCTAATTTTATCATTTTATGTACCTAATCTTCTAGGCCCTAAAATCCGTTCATGACAGAATGAAATTGAAATTGTGATAATCGTAAACAAACTGATAAACATACTGATATTTCCATAAACAAACTAATGATAATCATAAATATACTGATATTTCCATTAACAAATTGATAAACATATTGGTATTTCAACATTCATTATTTGCATATATCCTAAATATTTAAGAACTACCCCTAAGCATTACTCCTAGGATTAATAATATATTCTTCTCCCCCTTTTTGTCAGTCATAAAAAAGGTAAGGGGACACAAAAAAATGCTGATTAACTAGTCAGAAATGTTTCTAAAAAGGATTGATAAAATTTCACAGATCAAATGGTTGGGTAGCACTTCCAGTTTCTCCAGGTTTGATTGTCTTTGTCTTGAGACCATGTATTGCATTTCTTCGCAGAGGTGCAACAGTCTTGGGAGGAACTGGTGGCTTGGTTCTCTTGGAGGAAGCATGTCACATCTACCCATGACATGCCTCCCACAGAATGACTAATGATTTCCCACTTCCACCTTGGAAAATCACCAATCACCCTGTAAGGGATGATATTGGATCATTACCTTGTAAAAATTCTGTAAAAATTTTTCGCATTTCTAAATAATTAAAACATCATTATCATTCAATATAAAATCTTTCCATAAAATTAAATTAAAACATTATTACAAAATATACATAAGAGTTAAAATTCACGCAGCATAAATATATTATTATTACAATACTGCCTCTTTACTATAGTGATAGTTACAATTTACAACTGTATAAAAATACAAAAGTATTGGGATGCATTTCCAATTACACTTAAGTACCTTTATAATCTTTTACAAGCAAGTTCACCGGTCATCTTGCTTTCTCTTGCTCCTTTCACCTGCGTTTATATCAGGGATAAATGCTGAGTACAAAACTCAGTAAATTATAATTACCCACATGTAACATATATAACATTAATATAAAATATGCACACTGATACCCATTGATTTCACATTTGAAATCCTCCTATATCATCACAATCAATATAAACATCTTCCCTTATCATTCTTCAAGGAATAACAAGTGTAATATTTCAATATACAATGCATTATCATATGATATGAATGCACTCCACGCAATTCTTCCATCGTCTTCCTTCAATTCAATGATCATATTTCATCATTTAATTGTGCACAATTTCTCAATATCATCACATTTCTTTTCTGTTATGTCACAAGTGCCACTACATCTCTACGGCATCTTTTAATGTTACAAGTGCCACTCTATCTCTATGGCATCTTTTTATCATGGGTCACCAATACATCTCTACGGGTCTTCCCATGATTTCATTCATGTCATGCATGATATGATGTATGAATGTTATGACATTATATGCACAACATATCTCATATGCATATCCATATTTCTATAGCAGCATGTCAATCTTCTATGATTCAGTACTCAATCAATTCAAACACATTGCATCATACTTCACAATCACAGTCACTATTTCATTTCACAATACACATCACAAACAAACACACAATTGTTCAACAATCATTCATTTCATTCACACTTCACAAATCACTCCAATCACACATTTGTTCAACATGTCATTTAACAAAATCTTACATAAAAATACACTTCTATTTCAAATACCATTGGTGGCCCCAAACTACATTTCAATTTGCTCACTAGGTTTTCAATTAATTATATATTTAAACACATTTTCATCGTGCACACAGTTGCACAATGACCCCATAACTTATCTTCTTTAGCTTTCCCTTTGTCCGCTCTATCCCGAACTTCAGGAATGTTCTCACTTCATGTACCTATTTCACATTACAATATTTCATTAAGGTTCATTCATACTTTTCATTCAAATGTATTTTTATATACTATAAACAAAAGTCTACCCATATGTTCCTAAAACTTGTTCTAAGTCTTATCTTTTTTCCAAAATTTCTCTTTGACAGAAGCAAGTCGCGCTCGCGAGTCCTCAAGTTGCGCTTGCAAATACTTCTTCAAACCTACTGTCTCGCGAAGGGTCTAATTCGCGCTCGTGAAATCTCAAATCGCCCTCGCGACTTTGGCACAAAAGTTTTCTGTCTGAAATCAGACCTTTTTTCGCGCCCGCGAGTTTCCCGTGTTGCGCTCGTGACTTTGAAAAATAAGTTTATGTCTGATTTTTGGACTATTTCGCGCTCGCGACCTCAGTGCAGAAGCTACTGTCTGGTTTTAGTCCACTTTCGCGCCCGTGACTTCAGAAAGTCTTGGTCACGACTTCCTATTTCCAGAGGCAGAAACCTCACTTTTTCAACTCTAAATGTTCTAAAACTTTGTACAACTCATAATCACTTACCATTCAAGGTTCTCTTAAAGTTTTTGCTCATGTCAAACTCATTTGAGCCACTTTCTACGCAACTTAAGTTCTATACTCGACCTCTCTTTACTAACATTTAGTATTTCCAATTCATTTCTCCATCTATTCGAATCATTTTGATCCCAAATTTTAACTGAAGTTCTATTCCATATTAGCAAAGGTCCACTCAAAATTTCAGGTCATTTGGAATCCATTTCGATACCAAACTTACCATTTTCATTTCTGCAATTTCCTGCAAAATTACAATATCACCTTTCCTTTGTCTTATCTTTTGACCCATTTAAGTTATGTTTTAGCCAAAGTTCCAAACATGAAACTTGTAGCTAACTTCCTAAACTAGTTTCATACCAAATTTAATAATTTTATCTAACCATTTAAGCTTCCAAATCATTATGAACATCTACTGCCCTGTAGTGCTACTGCAAAATCCAGCAGTTTGACCTTTGTCTGTTCTTCCTACTTTTTCATGCATCAAATGATCTAGTTTCACAAAATAATGTTCTAGACATTTGTAGCTAACATTCTAAGTTTTCTATCGGTATATCATTTATAAGTTTTGGACTTCATTTGGTTCACCAGAACCTTAGCACGAGTTTACTGTTCACCTAGACCTAATTCCAGTTTTCACTCTTCAATCACTTTACTCACTTCTATAGTCTTTGTTACCTTGATTTAAGTCCAAAAATCATGTTTTAATCGACATAAGCTTGTTACCAAGTTTTAGGTTTACCTCACCTCAACCTAATATCAACTTTTATTAAACTCTTTTCATGCAACTTAATGTTAACAAATTCATATAGAACTAATCTTTTAATCCTTTCTCTTCTTCTTTCCCTTCTTCTTCTTTTCTTCTCTTCCTCTCTTCTCTTTTCTTTCCTTTCTCCTTTCTCTCCCGTGGCTCTCTGCTGCTGGTTGTGTGATTTTTCCCTAAGTGTTGATACTTATCCTATTTATGCCACTTTTGTTGACTTGTCAACTTTTGACTTTTTAACTTTTTTTTTTCTTTTCTTTTCTATTTTCCCCTTTTTATTTTCATTTTCTTATTTCATTTAATCACTTTCTTACTAATTTCATCATTTTAGGCACCTAATATTCTAATCCCTAAAATCCGTTCGTGACAGTTCTAGCCTTCCACGTACTGTTCCTATCACATTCTCTTGTAATTTCACCCAAGTTTGTCCTTTGTTCGGAAAATCTCTCTCTTTAAGGAACAAGGAACAAGTAACATCCAGAAGGTGACGATTCTTATGTTCAGCAACACCATTTTGTTGTGGTGTATAGGAACAGGAACGTTGTGATATAATACTTTTTTGACGCAAAAATTCATGGAATTCATGAGACATATACTCCCCACCTGAATCAGATGTTAACACTTTAATACAAGTAGAGAATTGAGTCTCAATATATGCTAAGAAGGTCTAGAAAATAGAAAAGACCTTAGATTTTGAATGAAGAAAGTACACTCAAGTGAATCGACTATAATCATCAATAAAGGTCACAAAATACTTGTAATGAGCATGCAAAATAACTGGTGTAATTCCCCAAACATCACTATGAATAATGTCAAAACAATGTATAGCACGACTCCCAAAGGAAGAAAAGGGAAGAGTCTTACTCTTGGATAATTTACATGTAGAGCAATAAAAAAGAACATTATGATACAAGAATTTATCTTTATTTCCTAAAAGACCAGAGTTCAACAAACGAGACAAAGTAATAGAATTAGAATGGCCTAAACATTATGCCACACTGCAGTTTCATTGTTCATAGTAGCACAAGCAAAAGATAGAACTCGTGGAATAGAAGGGTGCAACGGAAATAATCTGCCAACTTTAGGCCCTTTCGCTATTATTGTCCCCGACGCCTAATCCTGCACGAGACAACCATCATGAGAAAAATGAACATCACAATTATTATCCACCACTTGACCAAACGAAATAAGATTAGTAGAAAGATTCAGTGAGACAAATATATTTTTAAGAATTGGAGTGATGTCACCAACTTTAGTAATAGGGATACTACCACCATTAGCAACTTGAATTTGTGATGAACTATGATATTCACGAACATTTTTAAGCATACAAGGTGAGTTGGTCATGTGATTTGATGCAGCAGAGTCAACAAGCCAAAACTGAGATGGGAGATGACTTTTACCTTGAAGCCCTAAGGCTGAAAAAGCAGAAACAATCATTTGTTGTACCATTTCAGGAGTAAGACTCGCAGGGACAGCAACTGTAGCAGCACTTATAGGCATTGCCAGAGTAGTTTCAGCTTGAAAAGCATTGATTTTGTGTGGAGGACGCGTGGGGCAATCCTTGATGATGTGCCGTTGTTGTTTGCAATAATTGCAAAATTTGTTCTTGCAATTCTTGGCAATATGTTCGTATTCTTTGCAGCTATAACATTGCACGTTGTTCATAATTTTGCCATTTCCTTGTCCTTATGCTGCGAAAGCGAATGTAGTAGTATCTCTTGATTTGAATGTGTGCTGCGTGAGCAATCGCTGTTCTTCGCGAAGTAATTCTCCAAAACAATCATCTAATGATTGCAAAGGTACACCATTCATCAAATTAGAACGAATATTCTCAAATGCAGGCTTGAGTTTCATTAAGAATTGATCACGTTTGCTTTGTTCATGAACGTCTTGCACAATCGAGATGGATTCAGCAGGAATTTTGGCATAAACAATATTAGTAAATTCAGCCCACAGATTCTGAAAACCACAAAAGTATTATTGAATAGGGAGCGTGCCTTGAGGGTAATTGGCAATTTCACATTCCAATTGAAAACGTCTAGTGGTATTGTCTTGATTGTAAACCTTCTTCAAGTACTCCCACATGGATTGTGATGTTTGGTATGGTTTGAGATTAAGAACAATAAGTGGATCAACAGATCCTGAAATCCAAGTCATCACCCTAGTATCTTTGGTTTTCCAAAGAGATAATTTTGTTACTTTCGTTGGGACTAGATCAGTGCCACCTATATGACCCAATAATTCTTTCCCATGACAAATAGCCGAAATTGAAATTCCCATGCAGAATAGTACTTTCTAGTAGAACATTGAAGACCTCGGAATTGTTTGATGCCATTTTCTAGGATAACACAAGAAATTCCAAAGAAGAAAATCAAAACAAGACAAAGGAGACATAATTGCCAAGATGCAAGAACTAAAAAATCAAAAGAACTAATGAACCAAAAGCCAAGATGCAAGAGCTGTAAAAAATTTCAGATTTGAGGCTCTGATACCATGTTAATTTGGCTGAATACCTCTCAAATGAGAGTCTTTCATTATACAGGGAAAGCTTTGAATTACATTACATAAAATCAGCTCCTAATTGTTGTAATTGTGGGCTAAAAATCAGCTACTAATTGTGTAATTGTGGGCTAAAAATCAGCTCCTAATTGTTGTAATTGTGGGCTACAAATCAGCTCCTAATTGCTAAAATTATGACTTAAAAATCAGCTCCTAATTACACCGTAATCAACTACAATCTAGGCCTAATTATAGTAAATATATGTACACCATAATTACAAAGATATTTACAGCTAATGAGTTTATAAACAATATCTCAAGAGTTGACCCTACTAACATGCCCAAGTCTTCGTTTGAAAATAGTCTTTAACAAAGGATTTGACAAATGGAATTCCTATAATATTATTGCTTGTACTAATTATATTGTCCACATAGACTACTAACAAGATCAATAGAGTGATTAGACTTACTATTCTTCATGCCAAAATTTGAACCGCTTCACCTAAACTGGGTCTAGGGACATTTTTTTTAAACACAAGGATTTGTGAAGTTTGCAAAATTTATCCATCCCACCTGAGCAACAAATCTAGGTGGTTGCTCCATATAAACCTCTTCATGAAGATCCCCATTAAGAAATGTTTTTTCTTTATCCAATTGGTGTAAAGGCCAATTATGCATAGCAGCGTGACAAATAAACAAACAAACAAAGGTAAGTTAATGTGTTTGAATAATCAACTTCATAGATTTGTGCACATTCTTTAGCAACAAGGTGGACCTTTAGATAAGTTGTAGAACCATTTGGATTTAGTTTTATTGTGAACACTCATTTACAACCAAATGGTTCTCAAGGCCATCCTATTGATGCCATTTGGATTCACTTTTACAACAAATAACTTGCTTGCAGGTAAAGGAACTAGCTCTCAAGTATTATTAAGATCTAAAGCCATCATTTTTCCCTTCATTACTACACACTAGCTAGTATGAGATAAAGCTTC
The DNA here is from genome assembly GCA_948266635.1 of Cnidoscolus chayamansa. Lineage (NCBI taxonomy): Eukaryota > Viridiplantae > Streptophyta > Magnoliopsida > Malpighiales > Euphorbiaceae > Cnidoscolus > Cnidoscolus chayamansa. The sequence continues at coordinate 14,963 of CAOGCB010147278.1, forward strand.
CACAACAATTTTAGAAGCAAAAATAGAATTTATAGAAGCGAGAAAACGAGCAATAGGATAAGTGAATCCTAAAGGATGAAATAGGATAAGTGTACTTACATTTGCTTTTGCAAACAGCAATAGAAATATCAAGATATGAAGCATGACAAACAGCGGTGATTGGATCTTCCAATGAAGAGTCAATAGTCTTTGATCTCTTAGAATAACATAATTTATAGGAGGTTGAACAAGTCTTGGTGAATGTGAAAAACTCTGAGTATGAGGGACTTGGTTAATAGTGTAAATAAAAAATCATCGTCCTCCCTTGACATGCATTATTAGATGAGAAAGGAGTACACTAAAAAAACCAACATTAGATAACACAATATAACAATTTAAAGTAGGAGAGAAACACCTACAATCCTTCTGAAAGTGAGAATATCCCAAAAAGACACATTTGAGAGGCTTGGGATCTAGAGGGAAATAGAACAGAGAATGGAATGCTACTATCTAGGACTGAAGAAGGCATGTGATTAATTAGAATTGTAGCCACTGCTTCAACTAAAAAATATTTAGGAATTTTCATGTGAAAAAGTAAGGCTCATGTAACCTCAAGAAGATGCCGATTTTTCTTTTTGCAACTCCATTTTGGAATGCAGTATCAACACAAGAAAAATAGTGAGGAATGTCATTCTGAGTCATGTAATTCTAACAATTTTATGAAAAGTATTCTTTGACATTCTCACTTTATCAATGTTGAATTATATTTTAATCTCTAACACAAAATACACAAACTATATAAAATAATTATGAATGAGCCTTCACTAAATATAACCATGTTACACGAGAATAATTAAGGTAACAAGATCTTTAAATCCGGATTTCGAATTAATAGTACATAGTCTCTAATCATTTGAGTGAGTTAAGTTAAGGGGATAAAGCTCTTTTATTGACACAAGATGATAAATGGGAACGATGGTATTTGACAAATTAACACGACTCACACTCTAAGAACACAATTTCTTGAACATAGATAAAAAAAAAGGATGTTCCAAGGTAATGAATTTCAAAAGGAGCTAAAGAACTGGAATAAGTAAGAGATCTTCACACCTGGTTGTCAAGAAGATAGACTTTTCGAATCACAATCTCTACCAATAATTCGGTTCGTTGTAAGATCCTAAAATATACAATAATCAGGGATGGATGAAACAACACTTTAGAGATAAAGTGAGTTTATTAACAAAAAGAAAACTTATTTAAACATATAATATAAGATAACGAAAAAGATGATGCTCGGTTGGCAAGTCCATAACCAATGACAAAAGAACTAGATCAATCAACTAAAGTAACCGAAGAAGTTGTATGAGACTGAATAGTGAATGAAAAACTATAAATACCTTTTTCAGTATGAGCTTCCTTTTTGGATTGATAATGTGAGTTTTCATTTGAAGTATTCCATATGCACTCCCGCTTTTCTTTTCTTTTCCCAATCAATGAAGCTAATAATTGCTGTCTTTTTCTTATTATGTTTCTTCTTGGCAGTCACAGCTGTAGCAGATGGTCTTCAAGCTTGGAAACTACTGCAAGATCTAACTAATCATATTGATCTGGTTTTAACTGAGGTAGTCATGCCTTGTTTATCAGGCATTGGCCTTTTGTGCAAGATTATGAACCACAAAACTTGCAAGAATATTCCTGTGATTAGTGAGTATATTTCCTCTAGTTTACATTTCGTCCATTCAAAATTAACACCGCTTACCATATTCATCTTAACAAATTGATGCTTTTAACTGCTACACCTGGTGAGTTTTATGTGCAGTGATGTCATCTCATGATTCCATGAGTATAGTCTTTAAGTGTTTGTCAAAGGGTGCAGTTGATTTTTTAGTGAAGCCTATTCGAAAGAATGAGCTTAAAAACCTTTGGCAGCATGTTTGGAGGAAATGCCACAGCGTGAGTTGCTATAGTTATTCCACTCTTTAGTACACGAAACTTTATTGGGGAACAATTTTGGACTCTAAACTGCAGGTCTGTCCTTTGTATATCTATTAAATGTCAATATATGGAGCAATTCCTGAAAAACGGTGTTGAGTTTCCCTTTTTAAATTACTTCCAATGTGAGCTAATTTCATCTATTGCCATTTTTGACGCTTTTTACCAATTTTATATTATGTTTTCATCATTGATTTACCGCTCATTGATAGACCACAGATAAGTGGAAATTTTAGCTATTCTGTTTTGCATTCACTATTCATCCTTTCATCAGTCTAGTGGTAGTGGGAGTGAAAGCGGTGTATGGACTCAAAAACCCTTGAAGTCAAAAAGTGCTGAGTCAGACAATGACAGCGGCAGCGGCAGCAATAACAAGGATGATTTTGGAAACACTTGTTTGAACGTGAGAGATGGTCACTTCCACGGAAGTGGAACTCAGGTATTAGTTATGGACACTCATGCATATAGTTTGATCTTTTAGTTTCTTTCATTTGGGCTCTGTTTATATCACAGAAAACATTTTTCCAGAAAATATTGTCATATTTTCTATTGTTTGGAAGCAATTAGAAAACTATGTGAAAGGAAAAATGATCATTTTTTATACTTATGAACACTCTCACAAGTATTTTGATCTTGGAGTTGCTTCAATGTGATTGAACTATTTTATGCAGTAGCTCAGCCATGCAAGTAGTTTGACCCTGCAATTTATTTATGGAAGTAGAACTCATGTGCGATTATTGTCTGTGAACAAGCTTGCAAGTAGTTTGATCTTTCAGTTTCTATTGTTCTTGTGGTCACATGCATTTAACTTTATTCGTATAGTTAGTTGTTAATATGGTCATTGTTAGGTTGCTTTCTCCTCTTTCTGTTATGTTAATATGAAAAGAAATTCTATTGAGACGCGTTATCCACTTGTGCTAACCAAAAATAAGCAAAGAACAAAAAGAGGTAAAGCTTTCCAGTCTCCAATCAGGCTTAACACTTAAAGCACCCCCTAAAAGCTTCCGAAGCATAAACTGACAGAACCTAATAGTACCAGTCGTCCTAACAGCAACTAGAAGTCATTTGAAATTTTGCATTTATCTCCATCTCCGGAGTGGTGCAACAAATTAGGATTTATTCCAAAAACCTTCTAACATTGTTAATACTCAAACGCTTTTCAGTTTTGTTAGAAATACAGAAGGTCCAGTGTCTCTCTCTTATGATTGTAGGAATATATACAATAACCCTAGCATGACAAAATAGGAAATAGATGCCCATATCATATCCCATGATTTTATCTCTTATCCCATTATTCATGGGATATCTTAGCAATATAGGAATCTTAAAAAATACAATCTGGAACATTAAAAGGTTTCCTAACTAATAAATTCAACAAATATTGTGTTTCACACTCCCCTCATACTCAGCTCTTTAGTGAGAATATCTGCAAGTTGACCATGAGTAGGCACACAAGGTATACAAATCAACCCACTCTCTAATTTCTCTTTGATGAATTATGTCTATTTCAATGTTCTTTGTTTGGTCATGTTGCATAGGATTGTGGGCTATACTAATGGAAAATTTGTAGTCGTAGTAGTCGCTGATTAAATTCAGCCCAAGATAAGTCTAATCTAAATTTGCTTCAAGGTAAATCAAGCTTCAATTCAGTCCAACAAGATAATATGTTGAAAAGTGAAATAAAAGAAGCCCAAATTTGTCCAGCCCATGATTTTCTCAACCCATACACTTCATTTGGCCTTAATTTAATTACTTGGAACCAAAATCATGGAGTAGCATTTATATGACCCTTAGGGGAAGGAAGTGACCTTAAATGAGATGATTAAATTGAAGATTAATGAGGGGAGAATGCATCCAACGAATTTGCCTTGGAAATATCTAGAAGACTTTTGGCATTACAAGACTTATTTATTTTGGGAGCTCAACCTTGAGTCTTGTAACTATTTATTATAATGCTTTGTAGTTTCAATGTGACTTTTGATTTCTTTTATGTGACTTTTGATTTCAATTTGTAATGTCTATATAAAAGCTTCTTTGCTCCATTTTGTAAAAAAGACTTTGTTGAATGAAAATTACATCTTTTGGAGTGTTTATCCAAAATTATCTTCCTTTGTCCATATTCTAGCCAAATTTGATGGTGGACTTCATTAGCTGGTGGCGTTGCCTTTAAGCTTTGGAAAACCTTGGCCGGTGGTGTTGCCTTTAAGCCTTAGTACTTCGGCTCCTATCTTTATTTTTCTTTTTTTAGCATCATTAGAAGACTTTTGAATTGTTCATAAATCTGATCTTGCAAAGTGACGAATTTGAAACACCCTAAACTCACTTTAAGCTTTCGCAAGACGCATCAATTGGTATAAGAGCTTAGGTTGTCAAGAGTGAGTTTATTTCATCCTATTTTCGTTTTCTTTTATGGTTCCCCCTAATCTTCATTAGATTTCTTAATTTGACAAAAAAAAAAACCATCCTTTACCAAATCACTGTGAAATCACCACAATTAACACCATGAGTAGATCATTATCTCCACATGCACAGTGGGGATTAGCAACTACAAAACTTGAAGAGCAAATGAATGAACTTAGAGAACAAATCTTCCAACTCATGAAAAACCGAAACCGAAACCGAAACTGAAACGTTATTATGAAAAAGAAGTTCATGATGAAAGTAATTCCAGTGAGTCTGAAGTGGACAGGAGGAGGAGGAGAAGGGAGAATGATGATGATAGAGGGTTAAAGATTGACATTCTAGAATTTGTGGGGGGTTAAATCTAGATGACCTTTTGGATTGGTTTAAGGAGATTGAGAGGTTCTTTGAACTCAAGGGGTATTCTGATGAGAGAAAATGCAAGATAGCAATTCTGAAATTAAAAGATTATGCTTCTCTATGGTGGGAGAATGTAAAGAAGCAGAGGGATAGAGAAGGGAAAGGAAAAGTAAGATCGTGGGAGAAGTTGAAAAGGTTGATGAAGAGGAGATTCTTGCCAGAAAACTGTAGACAAGATCTCTACCTTAGGCTACATACTCTTAAGCAAGGAGACAAGAGTGTAGAGTACATTCGAGAGTTTGAGAGATTGTTGATGCAAAGTGACGTACCCGAGCTTAAGGAACAGACTATTGCAAGATTCTTAGGAGGGTTAAATAAGGAGATCACTGATATGGTGGAATTGCATCCATTTTGTTCTTTTGAGGATGTATGCAAGATATCCATTAAAGTAGAGAAACAAAAGAAAGCCATAAAGACTTCAACACCCAAGAACTTCAGTAGGGGGAATTCTTTCTACAAGGGTTCTTCATCCATCAACAAACCTGAAGCTACAAACAAGGACAAAGGAAAAGAGAAGGTGATAGAAGTGCCTTAAGGAAAGTCAAGCTTCATCAAGACTGATTTGGGAAACAAGAAGTGCTTCAAATGTCAAGGGTATGGACACTTCCAAGCCAATTGTCCTAATAATTAGGTCATGACTTTGAAGGAGATCGAGGAGATTGAAGAGTCTTTGCAAGAGAAAGAATTTGTTGGGCTAGAAAGTGAAGAAGAGATTGTAGAAGAGGCTAATAATGGGAACATGCTTGTGTTGAAAAGGGTTTTGCATGCTCAAATCTACCCCAAGGAAGATCAATGAGAAAACTTGTTTCAAACTCGGTCCACCATCAATGGGAAAGTTTGCTCGGTAATTATTGATAGTGGGAGTTGTACCAATGTTGCTTCTACAACACTTATGGAGAAGTTGGGCCTTCCAACCTTGGTTCATGCTCAACCATACAAGCTTCAATGGCTTAGCAATGGAAGTACCGTCCAAGTTATAAAACAAGTCCTAGTTTCTTTTTCCATTGGTAGAAATTATGTTGATGAGGTGTTATGTGATGTTATACCTATGGATGCATGTCACTTGTTATTGGGAAGACCATGGCAATTCGTAGAGAGGTTTAGCATGATGGGAGAAAGAACACTTATTCATTTAAATTGAAGGAGAAAAACATCATCCTACTACCCTTGAGACCATCCCAAATACACAAAACCGCACCCATGACGGAAAATCAAAAAGAGAACCTATTCCTAAGTGAGAGCCAAGTTGAGAAAGCCATTCTTAAACACCAACCCGTCCTTGCCTTGCTTGTAACTGAGAGGGAAAATGTGGAAAAAGAGAGTGAACCACACCCACTAGTGCAAAACCTACTCAAAGAATATAGTGATGTCTTTCCAAATGACCTAGCACCCGGATTACCACCCTTGAGAGGTATAGAACACCAAATTGACCTTATACCTGGAGCACCCTTACCAAATAGACCAACTTACAAATGTAACCTGGAGGAGTCTAAGGAGTTACAAACACAAGCGGATGAGTTGATTAGTCGTGGTTTTGTGAGAGAAAGCATGAGTCTATGTTCAGTACTAGCTTGGTAGTACCAAAGAAAGATGGGACTTATCAGATGTGTGTGGATAGTAGAGCCATAAATAATATCACCATCAAGTATAGGTATCCCGTTCCTAGACTTGATGATATGTTAGATCAATTACATGACTCTATGTTATTTTCAAGATTGATCTTAGAAGTGGGTATCACCAGATTAGAATGAAGGAGTGTTATACTACTGATAAAGATATGCGTTTAATCATAGCTGAATGCAAGAAAAGAAGTTATGTGGATTATTCTATCCAAGATGGGTTTCTTTTCAAGGGAAATAAGCTGTGTATTCCAAAAGGAAGTTTTAGAGAATTGATTATGAGGGAAACTCATGGAGGAGGGCTTGCTGGTCACTTTGGGGTTAACAAGACATTGGAGATCATTAAAGAGCACTTCTATTGGCCAAAGATGCAAGGAGATATGCAAGCATTTGTGGAGAGATGTGGTACATGTCAACGAGCAAAGAGTCACTTCAAACCACGCCTTTACACTCCATTACCAATTCCGGACCAGCCTTGGGAAGGCTTAAGCATGGACTTCATTATTGCCTTACCAAAAACACAAATGGGAAAGATGCAATTATGGTGGTTATAGATCGGTTTTCCAATATGGTATATTTCATTCCTTGTCATAAAACTGATGATGCTTCTAATGTTGGTGATTTATTCTTCAAAGAAGTTGTTCATTTACATGGTATTCCAAGGAGTATAGTGTTAGATCGGGATACTAAGTTCTTTAGCCATTTTTGGAAGACACTTTGGGGAAAGTTTGGTACCAAGCTTCTCTTTTGCACTTCACACCATCCTCAAACTGATGGAGAGGTCACTAACCGTACTTTGGAGACTATTCTAAGAACTTCGGTGAGCAACCTTAATTCCAAGGAAATATTTCAATTCCCTAATGCTTTAACCTCAAACTACTTGGCCAAATACTTATTGAAGACTTGTTTCTCCTTAACGTCATTTCCCGTCACAATTATGTCATCAACATACATTAGTAGAGCTGTAACTCTTCTTGAAGGAGAGTGTTTAATGACTAATGTGTGATCTCCTTGACTATGCTTGTATACCATAGCCAACATGACTCCAACAAATCTCCCAAACCATGCTCTTGGTGACTATTTAAGACCATACAATGCTTTTTCTAGTTTACAGACAATATGAGTATCTAGATTTTCGGTGGGACCTCCATGTATATTTCCTCCTTTAGTTCCCCATGTAGAAAAGCATTCTTGACATCATATTGCTGCAATTTCAACCATAATTAGCTGTTAGGGATAACAATAATCTCACAGTATTCATCTTTGTAACATGATCAAAGGTTTCTAGAGAGTCAATTCCATAGGTTTGAGTATATCCTTTAGCTACTAGATTTGCCTTGTATCTCTCAATAGATCCATCTGCTCTATACTTCATTGTATACATCCACTTACAACCCACTAGTTTTCTCCTTTGTGGCAATTTTACCAACTCCCAAGTTTTATTCTTTTCTAATGCCTCCATCTCTACATTCATAGCTTGTTTCCACTTTTCATTGGACAAAGCCTTAGATAAGGTAGCAGGGATAGTGATAGTATTTAAACTTGCAATGAAGGCTCTATGGGATGGTGAAAAATTCTTGAGTGACAAATGTTAGTGTGTGTGACCAAGTCATAGCTATTGGCTATAAGACTAGGTTCCATAATTGAGTTTTAAGTTAGATATGTTTCCTAGTTTAGTTGTTTATTTTTTCAAGAATTCCTTTTGTATAAATACACATATATAGCTAAATAAAATATTACATTCTCAGAAATCTTCATGGTATCAGAGCTCGTGCCGACTTAAAGAGATCAGAGTTTTTTTTCTCTGGCGCTTTTACGAGCCATAGTTCGGTTGCCTTTCGCAACCTTATTTTTCCGTCACCGCCTTACCAGCAAAAGGCCCATTCTCCGACAACCTTCGCCATGAAATTTCACGACTAAAATCCTCCATGCGTGGTCCCACGCGCTGCCACAAGTTTCTGACACCCTATCCACATGCCGGCTCGTGTAGCGTGAGCCGCCGTCCGATTACCAGTTATTGATTTTTTCTGACCGATCGACTTGCTTCTTCATCCCGACTCCGGCTATTTAGCTCCGATCACCGCTCGTTGAAAATTTTTTTCCAACCATTCAACTTGCCTTTTCGTCCCAACTCTGGCTATTTGATCAATTGTTTTTTATTCGTCACTACCAAGTTATTGTTTCTTTTCTTCATGGATCAATTTGTTATTTCCTTTCTCTGTTGCTATGGGAACACCAACAGACATTCAAGACGCTAAATTAAGGACAATTAACATTGCTAATGACAATCTACGCCTTCAAATTAGCCCAATTAAACTTGATGGTAGTGATAGTTATTTAGCCTGGTCTAGGTTAGCTTTGTTATTTATCAAAGTTCGTCGATTGCAAGGGTATATTAATAGAGAGAAGACCAGACCAGCTGTTTCTACCACTGCATTCAGTCAATGTGATTCTGAAAATTCCCTTGTTATGTCCTGGCTAATCAATTCCATGCAGCCTCAAATCTCAAAATAATATTTGTTGTTGGATACTTGTTAGTATGTGTGACCAGGTCATAATTGTTGGCTATAAGACTAGGTCTTAGAATTGAGTTCTAAGTTAGATATGTTTCCTAGTTTCCTAGTTTAGTTGTTTATTTTTTCAAGGATTCTTCTTGTATGAATACACATACAGATCAAAATAAAACATCACATTCTAAGAAATCTTCATGGTATCAGATTCACCCATTTGATGTTGGGCCTCCTGTATATTTGGACTAAGTTCCCGTTTACATTTCATGCTCCAGTTGGCCTGGGTGTGAAGGAGGTGTGTTGAACCCCACATTAGTAAAGGATTAAAAATATATACTCTATATAAGGCCTTGAGCAACCCTCACCCCTTTAGCTAGCTTTCAAGGTGAGTTAGGCCCAAGCCTGTTATTCTAACATGGTATCAGAGCCCGTGTCGACTTAAAGAGATCATAGTTTTTCTCTCCGGCACTTTTTTGGGCCATAGTTTGGTTGCCTTTCGCGACCTTATTTTTCCGTCACCGCCCAACCAAAAGAAGATCCATTCCTCAGCAACCGCCTCTGTGAAATATCATGGCCAAAAACCTCTGCGTGTGGTCCCACGTGCCGCCACAAGCTTCTGACACCCCGTCCATGCGCCAGTCCATGAAGGCGCTGTTATTAGAGGGTTGCAACCACACTTATAAATAAGGGAGACCACATGAATAAAGATAAGAAAAACTCTATTCAGAATTCTGTTTCTCTCTCTCTATACTCTCTTTCTCTTCTCTATTCTCTGATTTCTATTCTCTTCTCCCTCTCTAATTCTCACCCAATTACCATAAATCATCCAAACAGACCTTACACTTAACAATTTGGTATCAGAGTCGGCAATAGTGGACCATGACTCGATCAACTATAAACCTGGAAGGAAGAGTGGGCAAAATCGAAGAGCAGCTGAGGGCGATGCAGGAGAAACTCCAAACTTTCGACAAAGAGGAAATACTCGATGAGCTTAAAAGGGAGCGCGAAGAGCTGAAAAAGGATGCAATTGAGAATCGGAGGCTTCTGCTGGAAGAATTCCGATCCATCATAGGTGTTCAGGGACTAGAAAGACACAGAACCGGAATGGGTGAAGAAGCAGTAGCAGAGGAGCATCCTTCATTAATGTTTGGAGGTAAGGGAATCCTACCTAATCCTAGGAGAAGTAATGTGCCAAACAGAGATTCAATTAGTATTGGATCGGCAGTAGATCAATCACAATTGAGCAAGTTTATTCTGAAAATTAAAATGGACAGTTTTGATGGTAAATCAGAACCCAGGGCCTGGATTAGAAAGTGTCATAGGTACTTTGAAGTGTATGGGATACCTAGAGATCAAATGGTGGGAGTAGCTAGTATGTTTTTGGTAGATAGACCAGATTCCTGGTATTGTAATTGGATCAGGAATTCTGGAGCTCATTCATGGGTAGACTTTGAGAGGGAATTGTGTGAAAGATT
>CAOGCB010147295.1:0-14390 GCA_948266635.1 Cnidoscolus chayamansa
AAATGTTATTATTTATTTCATTCTATACTTCCCTCTTTAATTTCTTCCTTAATTCCATTCTCATATTATATAAAAATTTTCTTGCTAATCTCATTAGTTTAGGAACCTAAACTCCTAGGCCCTAAAATCCGTTCGTGACAGAAATGGACTGACACGAAAGGAGATGAAACTCGTCTATTGACACAAGATGATAAATGAGAGTGATGATGTTTAGCAAACTGACATGACTCGCATTCTGTGAATACTCGAATTTTGAGATTCAGAAAGCCCATTTTCACGGACAATAAAACAGCCCAGCTCGCTCGACACCCGACATAAAGTCATTCTTGAAATATATCAGCCGCCGGCGGTTCGGACCATTCTCGCCAGAACGTCGTGAGGGACTGAAAGGTATCTTCGGAATAATTTTTGGAGGTACGGAACTCATAAAAAAGCCTTCCGAAACAGAAGTCAGTACGGACTTACCCGAGGGCGGCAGGTTCCCGCCCCGAGCGGTAAGTCCCCGCTCTCGGCGGTAGCTTACCGCATGGAGCGGTAAGTCACCGCCCTGAGACGGTACACCGCACTAAGCGGTGACCACTCCAGGGCGGCAAGTTCCCGCCCCGCGCGGTAAGTCTCCGCGCTCAGCGGTCACTTACCGCACGGAGCGGTAAGTCACCACCCTAAGGCGGTGAACCGCACCAAGTGGTGACCGCGCTAGGGCGGCAGGTTCCCGCCCCGCCCGGTAAGCCCTCGCACTCGGTGGTAAGCTACCGCACGGAGCGGTAAGTTACCGCCCTACGGCGGTGGGCTACCGCACTACGGCGGTTACCGCCCATTCTGCACGTTTCCCTATAAAAAGTAGCCTCTAGCTCCGTTCTCTAGGTCCCGCCTTGAATTTTCGGCATCACTCTCCCTCCTCGATTTCAGCGATTCTTTACTGCTTTCCCTAATGCATAAACTGTTGCATTATTTCTTGATTTGTGATCACCCTTAATTGCTAAAATCAATTAATTAAATCAAGCTGAAGCTCCGCAGTGGAAGACTCCTGAATCAGGTACACTACACCTTCTTTAACCCTACTCTTTTAATTTTGAGTACATCATTCATTATTCTTTTCTACTCCACATTCTCTAAGGCATGATCATCTACATTAAATTAAGTGGCGACTCACACACATCCATGTGCATCCATCCTATTTATATTTGCATTTGCATGTTATTCATCTTATGCAAAAATCTGGGGGAGGGGTTCACACATTCTAAGATAGATACATAGTTAAATTGTAGACATAATTTTTTTTAGGTAGATAAAGAAGGATGTCTCAATCAATAATGAACTTTAAAAGGAGATAAAGAATAGGAACAAGTAAGAGATTGTGGCACCTGATTATCAAGAAGATAGAGACCTCTTGACTCATGACCCCTACCAATAATCTGCTTTGCCGTAAGATCTTGTAATATACAATACTCAAGCAAGAATGAGATACAATAATTTAGAGTTCGAGTAAGTTTACTAACAGAAAGTAAATTAAAAGAAAATATGGGTAAATAAAGAACAGAAGATAAAGAAAGAGATGATGTTGGATTAGCAATTGTGGAACTAATGACATAAGAGGTAGACCTATCTACCAAAGTGACTAAAGAAGAATTGTTATGGGATTGAAAATTATTCAAAATACTAGAATTACCTGTCATGTGATCTATGGCACCAAAATCAATCACCCATTTGGATGAGGAGGATACAAGACATATATTTTTACCTTACTCAATGATTACAATAATAGAAGAGTTGATGGATTTTAAAGATACTTCATACTGAGTGAACTTTGTGAATTCATCTGCAGGGTACCAACATAGTTTTCTTAGAGGATGAAGTCTCAATGGGTTTCTTATCTGAGAAGTAAGCATTCCTAAACCTTTGATTCTTTCTATAAAGTTTCAGACATATCTGTTTTATATGGCTAATATCATGACAATAGTAACAAATAATTCCTTCAAAAATTAGTATTAGGAGTGACCTATCTACTAAACCAGTTACTTTTAACCCTAATTCTGTTTCTTGCTTTATTTTTAGCCATTTTTTTTCTTTTAATAATTCAACAGCGAGCTCCAACAAATTCACCAAAAATTAAAGAGAGCCACCAGAGAATGATAATTAATTAAAATCCTAAAACAATAGTTATAATAAATTAAAATAAGAGACCAATCGAAAAATTAGCCAAAAATGCAGAAGCCACGAACCAAATGTCTAATTGAACCTGAACCCATGTTGGAATTGAGGTAATGTCGAAGGAGGAAGGCAATTTCTAGAAAGTACTCCATATGCCCTCAAGTGCAGGTGCGTAAGAAACTCGCCGAAAATTGTGTCGACACATAGGACCCACTTGCTAGAGATTTTACTGTCAATTTCTTGTGGGAAGCCAGCCAATAATATGAGAACTTTTTTGGATGGGTGATGATAAAAAATAATCACCCTAGATGGGAGACCTAAAACATTCAGTAGTATGGACCAGAAATTAAAACTTCAATATCCTCAAGAAAAGATCATAGAACTAGATTTCTAAGGTTCTAAAGGCTTTGATACGATGGTAAGAAAATGGTTCGGGCCTAACTCATCCTAAAGATAGCTTATGAAGGGAGGATTGCTAAGGCCTTATAAGCAGTATATATTTCTCCTACATAACCGATGTTGACTTCATATTGTCAACAAGTTTTAACATGCCTAGTCAAAATTATATATAGCTGAATTTTCTCACTAACAAAGTGACAATCAATTTTAATATGTTTGTTCTATTCATGAAACACAAGATTTGAAATAATATGCAGAGAAACTTGGTTATCACACCACAACTTCGTAGGCATAAGGTTTTTGATTCCATCCTTTTGTAAAAACTGAGAAATCTACAGTACTTCACATGTTGTTTTGTGCCATTGCTCTATATTATGATTCAGTACTGGATCGAGAAACTACTCCTTGCTTCTTACTCTTCCATGCTACTAAGTTACCTCCAACAAATACACAATAGTTTGAAGTTGATCTCCTGTCAACCTTACATCCTACCCAATATGCATTAGAAAAAAGACTCAACATTTGAATGTTCATGATTTATGTATAAGAGGCCACATCATAGGGCTCCCTTTAAATAGTATAGAATTTGTCCAAAAGCTTTCCAATGAGTGACCGTTGAAGCAGACATAAATTGACTTATTACACGGAAAAGGTAAGCAATATCAGGATGAGTCATTGTCAAGTAGTTCAATTTTCCAACCAATCTTTTATATTTCTCTGGATCTTCAAATAAGTCACCATCCTTTGTTGTAAGCCGAAGATTAGAAGTCATCAATGTATTGCAAGGTTTAGCACCTAATTTTCCTATTTCTGCTAGCAAATCCAAAACATATTTTCTCTAAGACAGAAAGATGCATTTTCTGCATCCTAAGACTCAATACCTAAGAAATACTTCAACATTGCCAAGTCTTTTTTATTTGAAAATGGTCTTTAAGGAATGAATTGAGAGATGAAATTCATGTAACATCATTATCTGTAATAATTATGTCATTTGCATAGACTACTAATAGGATTAAGCCATTCTCGGAATGCTTATACAATACATAATGATCATACTTACTTTTCTTCATGCCAAAATTTTGAAACACCTTAATAAATCACCCAAACTAAGCATGATGACTTTGCTTTAAACTGTACAAGGATTTGCGAAGCCTACACACTTTATTTGACTCTCTCTAAGTAACAAATCTAGGTGGTTGCTCCATATAAACCTCTTCTTGAAGATCTCATGGAGGAATGCATTTTTTATATCTATTTAGTGCAAAGGTCGATTACTTGTACCAACCATAAAGATAAATAGTTGAACATAATTAAGTTTAGCCAAGTGTTTAAATAATCAACCTCATAAGTTTGAGCATAGTCTTTAGTAACAAGGCATGCTTTTAGACAAGCTATAAAACCAAATGAATTTACTTTCACCGTGAATACCTATTTACAACTAATAGCTTGCTTACTTGCAGGTAAAGTGTGGCACCCTCACCCCGGATTACGGTTAACCCGAATAGGGAGTGACTCTGACATCATTTATCCGATTGATCCATTTTAAATAAGATTATAATAATTAAAACATATATTTTCATTCATAAACATGTACTTGCATTTTTAAACTTTACATTACGAAGCTACCGTTAACTTTACTACTTGTCTTATAATATACATGCCATTAAATCTAAGTCGAAAATTCTAGTAACAATAAAATAAACCAGTGGTATCTTGCTCTTGGGATGCAAATTCTCTTGGATAACTGGCACTTCTACTCTCTCGGTTCAGGACCTGCGTGTGGTAAGAACCAATACGCTGAATATATTTACTCAATGGATGTGCCAATATAAAATTTAAGCATACCTTGTATAATAATTCAACATATAAACTTAACACATTTATCATGTTATGCCAATAAAATTACATTAGTTAATAATCATGTCTCACCAAATGCATTAAGTATAGTTCATAATGAAATCAACATTTAAGGCTCAAAGCATATCAAGTAGAAGCGACTAATAGTTACAAGAATCACCAATGTATACATGGATGGCATATCAGCCAGTCTACATGAGGTACCTTAATCCGTAACCCCATATAACCAAATTAAAAAATGCAATATAGGCAGCTGGTGTTCCTATGACATGTCATACCTCTAATCTATCATTCGGTTCCCAACTCAATCAACTAGGGCCATAAATATATATTATTATTATCTTGCATTTCTTCCCTTACCATATCATGCATTATTCCATTACCGAGTCATCATATGCATTACAAGCAACCTGAGTGATTTTCTTGTTTATCATATTCCATTGCTATTTTAGAGCAATTTACATTAGCTAATTCTATTTCCTCTAGAATCATTCTTATTACTCATATTCCTTGATGTTTTAAGGCTATATACATCAGTATGTATAGTACTTTCTTATTCATCATGTTCTATTGCATTAGGACTGCATCAATAATTAATATTGTCTATCCAGATACATTCTTATTAATCATACTCCACTTTATTAAGGTTACCACACATTACCATATTTTATTATACATACTCATATTTATATTTTCATCCAGTGAACATTTCCATATACCACGCCTTACTTTTACCGTATTATTTACCAATTTATTTTAGTAGAAGTCTCTCATGTTTTATTCAGGTCAATACCGTGATTCAACCTAATGTCCGAATCATCCTAATGAGGGCTGGCAATTCGTGTATGCAGGTCGTAAACGTGTCGTGTCAATTAACACGTATAATATTAAAATGATTGACACGAACACGACCAATTTAATTAATCGTGTCAAGATATTAAACTCTAACACGGACATATTTATTAAACAGATTACACGACATAACACGTATAACCCATTTAAATAATTGGGTCAATATTGATCACACGACACGACATGTATAACCCTTTTAAATAATTGGATTAATATAAATCACAAGACACGACACATATAATCTATTTAAATAATTGAATCAATATAGATCACACGACACGATACAATCCGTTTAATACATTTAAATAATTAGATTATTATAGCATCATATGATATGATATGACACGATTAAATAAATGGGTATGACATATAATAAACTTGTTTAACCTATTAAGCAAAATTAAAATTAAACTATATTCTCTAAACATACCATCCTTATAAATATCATATAAATCTAAATTTTCAAAAATAAATTAAACATCAAAATATTCAAATACAAATATCATCTAAAACATTCAAATATTATCAAAATATTCAATTATTTAATGTCATTTAAATATTCAAATCACGCCTAAGCTTCCAAGTTGTGAAGCTAAGCTTCATAAAATCTCGCCTTCCAAAAATTTCTTGAACTATGTTAACTTTAAACCTACAAATCAAAAATAAAAAAATATTTAAAATGTAAATAAACTAGCAATAAATATAAATGTTATTAATCACATTACCATAGTATTATTGATGGAATTTGAGCATTGAGCTGATAATGACTCTTCATTACTTATATCCAATTGCATGATGTCTTCGGTAAACTCATCTAATTTTGCTTCAGTATTTCCTATTGACAGTATATAAATATATTTAAT
Organism: Cnidoscolus chayamansa; assembly: GCA_948266635.1. NCBI lineage: Eukaryota > Viridiplantae > Streptophyta > Magnoliopsida > Malpighiales > Euphorbiaceae > Cnidoscolus > Cnidoscolus chayamansa. Next base: position 6,123 of record CAOGCB010147295.1, read on the forward strand.
ATGATATAAGAATTATAATAAAAAATAAAAAAATTAATTTGATATATTACATATTATTCAAAAAGACAATCTCTTGTATATATAAGAGCCTCGACTGTCTCATTTTTTAGTGAACTACGATATTGATCAAGAACTCAACTACCTACACTAAAAGCAGATTCAGAGGCAACTGTTGACACAGAGATACTTAAAATATCACGAGCCATGAGTGCAAGCTCTTGATATCAAAAATGATTTGCTCTCCAATAGTCTAAAATATCCAACTTTTTTGTCCTTCCAACTCTTTCCTCATCTAAATACTGTTCCAATTGTGACTTTTTCTTAATTGAATTGAATTCTTCACTTTCAAAGCAATCAAATTCCTAATAAATAATAATATATAAAATAATTAATAAATTAAATAAATAAATTAATTAATAATAACATAAAAATGAAATGATACCTTAAATTTGTCTTGTATTCCCATGTTAAATGATGGCTCAATATTGACTCCAGATGTACAAAAAATATTTGAAGGTTTGCCATCATCAATAAAGTTAGATGAAGACAATCTTGCAACATACTCATCATAAACAGAAAAAAGCTTGTCATGAATTTTTGCAAATTGTGGTGAATTAACACTATAAAGCTTCTTGTAACTCCAATCCACAAAATGAATTTTGTATCTAGGATCAAGTATCACAGCTAAAGCTAAAGTCAAGTTAAATTCAGACCAGTACTTCTCAAACTTTTTCAACATCAACTCAGCCATTTTTCTCATATACTCATCATCTGAAATCACATTTTCCTTCAATGTTAAGTATGCCATAAAAATAGAAGGAAAATATAAATTAGTTGTAGGATACTTAGTGCCTGAAAAAATCCTTGTAATGTTATAGAACACAGCTAAGAATGAAGCAATTTTCTCAATTTTTCCCACTCACCTGAATTTGGACAGTTCTTATAATTAGAGTCACTTAACTCTAAGTGACAAAATGCTCGGCAATAAAAAAATGGCACTTTTAAGCATAAGAAAGGTAGAATTCCACCTAGTAGGGACATCTTGCCTCAAGCCTTTCTTTGTGTTCAATGCTAATAATTTCACGCACTCTAAAAAATTTTATTGTCTTATTTGTGAGCCTCTAATATATTTAATACTTTCTCCAACTTTGTGAACACAATCATCTATTTCTCTTAACCTATCTTGCACAATCAAATTCAATATATGAGCACAACATCTTAAATGGAAAAACTCACCCCCATAAACAAGTCTTCTTCTTGCATTTATTTGATCTTTCAACAATACAACAAATACATCGTTTGCAGAAACATTGTTTTGTGTAACACAAAACACTTTCTTTTCTATTCCCCATTCCGCTAGAAAACAATAAATTTTTTCACTCAATGCAACACCATTGTATGGAGGAGGCATAAAAGAGAAATTCAACAATCTTTTTTACAAAACCCAATCTTTATCAACAAAATGCACAATGAGAGCCAAATATCCATCAATAGTAATTGAAGTCCATAAGTCAGAAGTCAAAAGTCAAACAAATCATTCCAGGAGTTCCATTAAATATGCTTTTAATCTTATATTTTTTCCTCTTATACATCTTAAGCAAATCAGACTTAAGAGTATTCCTAGAAATCAACAAAACATCTGACCTCAAGTAAGAAAATAATGTTCTAACATCGACATATTCCACAAATGATATGGTAAATCATGCATAACAATGGCAGTCACTAGCAACTCATGAAATTTCTCAACATTAAATTTTGCATGCATAATAGACATATCATGACCCATAATCAAATGTCCAATATCACGAGTGTCTCTCCTAACACAAGTCTGAGAATGACGTTTAAGATTACCTGTTCCATACTTACTATCACAAATAAATATAGCTCTGCATTTCTTACACTTACATCTTTGTTTCCCATCAACAGACTTTTCTGTTAGTCGATCAAATAAGCTCCACACTTGAGAAGTTAGCCTCCTCTTGCGCTTGCCTGTAACTTGGTTTTTCTCATCACTTTCTAGCTGAATTATATCATCATCCTCTTCATTTGTTAAATCTAATTTTTTATTCATGCTATTTGATTCAAGATCCATATGAAAATAATCATGATAAATATAAAGTAATTAATAAACTCATACATTTGGAAAGGAAAAAGTAGCTCTATTATGGTGTAATTATTAATAGCTCTTGTGAGGTCCATTTCGGATATTTACATATATTTGCCATGAATTTGAATAAGTTTAACATCATATAGAAACAACATCAAATTTTTCACAAGTCACTCTTGTAGAATAAATGGACTAAAAAGAAATATGTGACCTATGAACGTGTCAATTTAATTATAAAATTAGCCTTAACAAGTTAATATTTAATTTAATAATAAAGGAGGACATCATAGGTTATTTTAATTTTTTTTATAAAATTTATTGAATTTAAATTTAAATTTTAAAAATTAGATGGCATTTTTCTTTTTCAATTTGGTAAACACTTATATTGAACCAGCCACTTGTAATACTTGCATTAATTTCATCTATGGTTTGGCTTTGTGTTACTTAAGTCCCTTATAACAATTTAGCCAATCTGTTGTTTTAATATAATATTGGCAAAAAACACATACCCAATATGCTTTACTGTTATAGAAAAATTTACAAGTGATTGTCTACAAAATAATGCAGCAAGAAAAGTAAAAATAGAAATGATAGCATCTCAGATAAGTGACATTAAAGATAGTTACCTGGAGTTGAAAATTGATAAATACTTCATTATGTAGAAAATAAATGAAATTTTTTGCCTTCAGTAAATCCCAATAGAATTCATCTACAAGTTACTGCATAAGCACATTTTATGGAAGAACTAGTTTGATTCTCCATAGATGAACAATTAGGAGAATCATATTCATTTACTATCTTATAAACCCTATGATTATGATTCTAAATTTGTCATTTTTATTATATCTATTCATTATGTTTAATTTTTGTGGCTTCTTCACTCTGATCATTACCATTAATATATATATCTTTGATGGGTTTTAATTGATTTGGTCAACTGTGTGGCTTAATTAGTCACTTCAAAGGGTTGTAAGTTGGCTTTCTAAAGATTGAATGCTATCTCATTTGATATATATATATATATATATATATATATTTTTTTTTTTTTTTCCCGGGAGGAACTAAAATTTGGATAAAACACTTTCATCTATCCATTGCAATTTAGAATGCGTTTATTGTAAGTTGTAAATTTGCAAGGAACTTGACAGCATCTGTATAGGGTAAAATGGTTGATAGGATTGTTTTACATTTCTGTATGAATATGTATGCTTTTTAAACGAGCATAGATTTGAATCTCCTAAATAAATTTTATAAAAAAAATCACAAAATTAGATCCACTAATTGTAATCCAAATCACAAAATTTTCGAAACTCTCATCAAAACTAAACTCCATATCCTGTGCTCTCTATTAGCACCACATAACTCAAAATATTCTTTTTATCAATCCAAAGTTCAATTCAAATTTCACAAACAAACTTAAATCAAGATTCCATTTATACAATCATAGTTAAGATAAAACCTACCTTTGTTGAAGTCAAACTAAGTTTGGCGGTAACCCAAAAACTCACTATATTTTTTAGTCACTGTGAAGTTGATGGACTAGAGAGTGAGGGATTGGGACATAAACAATCAAAAGCGAGGGTTAGAGGAGATAACCACTAGAGGCGAGGGGAAGCAGCGAGGGAGCAGCAAGGGCCGAGAAGAGCCGATATCAAGCATGAACTGCGACCGTGAAGCAAGAGTAGAACTTGAGAACTTTGGAGCATGTGAGGCGGCCAAGCGGTGAGGCGATGAGAGGAGTAAGCAGAGCAATGGAAGTCAGAATAGAGAGAGAGATTGGAGCAGACGTCATCCAAAAACTAGGTCTAGGAGAGAGAAAGAGAGGCGGCTGAAGGTGAACAATGACAAACAACTAATTAGGGTTTGTTTTTCTAGAATCAATATTTTTTTTTTAGAACCACTGGACACTGGCCATGGGATGGTCGATGGCCCATTGATTTTGTTTTAATATATTTAAATTATTTTTTATTTTATATATTTTTTAAATTAATTAAATAATATATTAATACTAATAAATATATTAATTAAATTATTTTATTTATAAATTTAAAATCATTTTTATTATTTTTTTAATTATCATATATAAATTTAAAATCATTTATAAATTAAATTAATTACTTTACATATAAAATATTAATTAAATTATTTTATATTTTCTAATTACTTATTTTTATACATTATATGAAATATTAATTTTAAATAATACTATACTTCATAGTTGATGTTAAATATTATGAATAAATATGAATTTATGATAATATATTATAATATTATATGAAATCTTATTTCTTTAACTATAACATATCATAATCAATTATATATATATATATATATATATATAAAATTATATAATTATATTTTTTATAACCAATATAAATTTAAGAATAATAACTTTTTTTTATTAATTTAATAGATTAATTAACTTAAAAAACGTAAATGTCAAAAAAACCTTAATCTTTTTTAAAATTTATAATTGATCTCTTATACTTTAAAAATTATCAATTAAACCGTGATCTTTTATAGAAAAAGTAATTAAAATCTACCGTTAATCAAATCGTTAATTATTTAACGAAAAAGGCACGTCACTGCCATGCCATCGCCATACTATAAATTAATTATTAAATCATGACCTTTTTAATTTTTACTAATTCTACCATATATCCTTAAGAAAATGACTAACATTAAATGAGATACAGTGCAACTATATCATATTAATAAGATAGTTTATAAATCAAAATTTTAAAATATTAAGAATTAATTGGAAAATAAATTAAATATTATTTTAAGAAATGAAAGTTTAAAAATTAATTTTATTTCACCATTGAAAAAAGTGATGCAGATATTGCATAAGTATTACTAACGATGTTACATTAGTTCCATTATCTTCAAAATAGTCTCTAATTCATTTTTTAACTAATAGTTGGTATTTTATGAAAATTATTTGGAGATTATTTGACCAAATGAGAGTTAGAAAATTAGTTTTAAAGTTAACTAAGACGAATATATCATCATTACATGTTGTCACCATTAATAATAATAATTTTCTCAATGATAGAGTAGAATTAGTAAAAATTAAAAAGTTAAGAGTTAATTGGTGATTTTATAGTATGGAATAAAATTGTAAAAAATTGAAAAGTGTAGGTTTTTTTTGAAAATCATCTTAATTTATGTGGTAATGATCTGACAGTGGCATGGTGAATTGACGATGATATAGTAGTGACGTGATTCATATATTATGTAATTAACGGTTTAGTTAATAGTAGAATTTAATTGCTCTTTCTATAAAAGATTAGTATGTAATTTGTAATTTTTAAAATATGGGGAATCAATTGCAATTTTTAAAAAAATTAGTTTTTTTGGCATGTATCTCTTAAAAAATATTATAAATTAAATAGTTTAACAAGATTATTGTAAATTATAAAAAATATAATAGTTTAATATTTTTTAAAAATAGATTAATTAGTATTAATGTATTAGATGATAAATTGAGTCTATAAATTTAATAAAATATTAACTTTTAAAATATTTTTGTAAAATTTAAAATATTATATGCTAATGTAAATAAATTTAATTATTAATTAATTTATTTATTTAATAGTTTAAGATGATAAAAATATATGATTTATAACATATTTGAATGAATCAATTTAAAATAGATTTAATTTATTAACACATTTAAATAAATAGGTCATTATAGGTTTAATCGGGTTAACCCATTAAACCCATATTTTAAACGTGTCATTACATGTTTAATCAGGTTAAACGGGGTCAACCCAATTAGAACAGTATTTTAAACGTGTCATTACATGTTTAATCGGGTTAAGCGGGTCAATCCGATTAGACCAGCAATTTAAGTGTGTCATAAACGGATTGATCTATTATGACCTAAACCTGTTTACTATAAATCCAAACCCGTTTAACTACGTATCGCGTAAACAAATTGTATTAAAAATTGTTAGCTCTAATCCTAACTGTGATATTCTTAATATTACATTACGTATACTGGCATTTTACATTGAACCCAATCTAACCCTTATATTCCGTAATATTAGAATCAATAAACCTATATCATGTTAAATCTCCCTTCCGGTTATTTTATTAAGATCTTTCATACCTCTTCCATCTATTTTACTAATATTAGTTCATGCATGCAAGTTCTAACATTTTCTGTTACATGTGTTCATCTCTATATCTTTTCCAGTGATGTAACGTTAACCTATCATCACAACACACATATAACAACAACATATTTTACCCAATATAGCACCTAACCTGGATATGTAATCCTATTTTTCCTTCCCTTCCTTCTTGTCTTAGTAACTCGACGGTCCCTCTTTTCTTCCTTCTTCCTTCACAGCTTCCTATTCTTCTTCCTTGTTTAGGTCTACGTATAGCTTCCTCTTCTTCACCCTAGTTTATCTTAAGCTTCTCCAAGATCTCAATACGAACCCTCTGGATTTCTCTCTTTCCAGACATTCTTAACTCTAAAAACTACTCTATGTAACTTGGAGAAAATCTCTTTTTTCACTTTCTGTAACTATGAAAGTGATACTCCTCTTAAGCTTAAATACTACTTGTTGCATGTTACCTCTCACATCCTGAAAACATATGTCCTTTTTAAAACACATATCTTCATTAGGTTTAAAGTAGATGTCATTCATCCTATTCTCTGCGACAGATGGCACTGCTCACAATACGACCCTCATTTATTATCCACTAACTCATATTATAATTATTTTATTCTTCCCCAATTAAAGTAAATAGGTTATTTGACTTTTCCTTTCACCTTTCTTTTTTCATTCAACCGAACCATTCATTCTTTGACTTTATGACCAAGACTTTATTACATTCTTTCTCTTTCCATCATGTTCTATGGATCCTCCTTATTTCATTCTTTATAAACCGAGCTTTCATTGTTCATACTTAATTGAATTTCAATCCAAGTTTAACCGAGTTACCCTTATCTCACCCTCTTTAGACCATAATATTAATTTATCCTACCGAGTCTTAGTTCTCTCTCTTGTAACTCATCTCCCTATTCTGCCTATTATACTCCAAGATACTTTTTTCGTTAAACCGATGATGTGAGCACAGTCCACTTAAAGTCAATTGAGCTAACACCTCCACAAGGGCCGATTACAAGGTCAAGGGAAAAAGAGCTCAAAGCAACTTCTAATGGACTCATGCAACCATACATGATTGAAGATATGTTCACTACTGAGGGTGGACAAATGTTGGTCTAGCTCACCACATTGGAACCAGGAGAAAATCAGCTATTTGGACGTGAACAGTAGCCAAGTCACGCTCGTGCTGGGGAGGGTATCGCCCGCGAATAGAGAACCAAAGTTTCTGTTTCACTAGGGAGCATTTTCGCACTCGCAAAGTGAGGGGTTGTGCCCGCGAATTGGGAACCAAAGTTTCTGTTTCTCTAGGGTGAATTTTCATTATCAATTGAATGATAATTTTCTTCTTTCAAGGAGAGTCTTGGTTCTCAACATTGCACAACGAATAAGGTTAGTACATCAATTGTGTGAATCTTATTTCTGTGCATGTTAATTCAAACAATCCATAATAAGCGTTCTTAATTATAAAACGATTAAGGGTTCTTTAGATTGGGGAACTGTTATCTAATCTAGAAATCATACTAGGGTATGTGTCGTTTCAGTCTCCTATAGGCTGGGGTTCTGCATCAATTGGTATCAGAGCTAGAATTAGGGATAATTATTTACTATCCTTTATTTTCGTGTTTTTTCTGATTTGTTGAACAATACAAATTTGAATCTACACTATTCAATATTTGAGATTTCCTGGTTTGAACAACAAGCTACAATTTCATTTCTTTTGGTCATATCTCACTCTATACAACTCCGATTTCGGAAATTCAAAATTTGTTGGATTCGTGAGAAAGAGTACTGCAACTTTGTAGAAGACCATAAGATCAAATTCTACTGTGAAAATAGCCAAATCCAGGATCGAAATTTCTGATCCAGAAAATTGTCAAAACTGAATCTTGCTATTCTATTGAGCATATTGATATACTGAAATTTTACAAGTGTTCTAAGACACAAGTTCATTGATTTCTAGAGCAGAAGTGGGATTGGTTTTTCTTAGGACGGTAGATACCTACTATTTGCTGTTCTAAATAATTATTTTTGCTTGCT
>CAOGCB010147432.1:0-10477 GCA_948266635.1 Cnidoscolus chayamansa
AAAAAGTCACCATGCACATAGTAGCATGATGATTTCATATATTATAACATAACCATCAACAATGATGTAATCACATAGTCATCGTGCACAATGTTACACGATGACCCATAACTTACCTTCTTTCGCTTTTTCTTTATCAAATCTTTCCTGAACTTTTGGAACACTTTCACTTCGAGTACATAATCACATTACTTTCCCATATCAATATACATTCAAAATTATTTGTAATAAAAGTCTACCCTTAACTTCCCAAAACTAGTTCTAGATCTTATTTTAATCCAAAATTTTAACTGAAGTTATATTCCATATACACAAATGTCCTCTCAAAATCTCAGGTCATTTGGACTCCATTTGAATACCAAATTGACCATTTCTAATTCTGCAGATTTCTTGTAGAATTCATTGTCACCTTCCCTTCATCTTATATTTTAGTCCATTTAAATTCGGTTTTAGTCAATGTTCAAAACATAAAACTTTTAGCTAACATCCTATACTAGCTTCATACCAAATTTTATAAATTTATCTCTTCATTAAGGCATCCAAATCATTTAAAATATTAACTGCTCTATTCTGAAATTTCAGAACCAAGCAGTTTTGACCTTTGTCTGTTCTTCCTACTTTTTTTATGCCTTGATTTAATTTCATAAAATAATATTCTATATATTTGTAGTTAACATTCTAATCTTTCTATCGGTATATCATTTATAAGTTTTGGACTTCATTTGATCCTCCGAAACAGTGACAGAAGATTATTGTTCACGCACTCTGTACTGCAATTTCAGTATCTGGCAGTGTGACCTTTAGTTATTCTTCCTACTTTTTTTGCATACAAATGATCTAATTTCACAAAATAATATTCTATACATTTGTAGCTAACATTCTAAGATTTCTACCAGTATATCATTTATAAGTTTTTGACTTCATTTGGTCTTCCAGAATAGTAACACGAAATTACTGTTCACGCAGCCCTAAATTTTCAGATTTCCTTCCTTTACCTCTTTTCTCACTTCTTGAGTTTTAGTCACTTTAATTTTAGTCCATAAACTATGTTTTCATCACCACAAACTTGTTTTCAAATTTTAGGTTAAATTTCACTTTAACCCTACTATCTCTTTTTCACCAAATCTATGTATATTCTACTTTAAAGTCACAAGTTTATACAAAAACTAACCTTGATTTGGTCTTCTTTCTCTTCCTCTTCTTCTTCTTCTTCTTCTCCCTTTCTTCTTCCTTTCTCTTTTCTCTTCTTTTTCTTCCTCTCCCATGCCTCTCTTTCCCTTTTACTGTAACTTTTGCTTTTTATCTCTAAATATTTCTCTCTCTTCCTCCTTTGACTTTTCTTCTCATTTTGTCTTTTTCCTCTTTTCTTCTTTTCTTTTCTTTTATTCTTTCTTTTTATTTTTATTTCTACTTTCCCTTATTTCCTTTGTATTTCTAATTCCTTTACCTCAATTCTTCATTTCCCCATTTATTTCATTATACATTTCTTTTTTCGTTATTACTTCCATTTACGTCATAATTTTTCCCTTTTCATTTTCTTTCCTACTTTCCTTTTTCCCTTTACCACTTCCTTAATTATCTTTCTTACTTCATTTACTCATTTTAAGTACCTAATCTTCTAGGCCCAAAAATTCATTCGTGACATTGTTGGTAACGGTACCATCGGAGAAGGCTATGGCGATGATATGCTCTTTTGGAAGGTAATGAGTTATGGAGTTTTTACGATTAAAAGTGCTTACCAAGCACGTAGCCAAGCTAAATAGGCTAATTGGCCCCAAGCAAATGGGGTGCGGAAGAACATTTTGAACTGGAAGGACCTTAACGTATTCGATCCTTCTTGTGGTTAATGGCACATGACCAGCTACTCACTAATGTAGAGAGAAAGAGAAGATACCTAATGCTGAAGGACGTTTGCCCTCTATGTATGAAATCTCAAGAATCACACATTCACTTAATGAGGGATTGCCCCTATATCTTGTTAAGAATTGATTCAAAGTTTATTTTGTCTGGTGATTGTTTGTTGAAGTTGTTTGTGAGCTGTTAATTAGTTCCAAAAAATAAGAGTTTGATTTGCTTAGTAGTTTAGTTCCTAATAAGCCTCCTAAAAACTTGCTATTCAGGTTTTACTTTAGGCTACACATAGGCACTTCTTATTGTTCAAGAAAAATTATCAAGTAAATAAGAAATAAAGTAGAGTACCTTTATTTCTATTCTCTATTTGTTGTTCTTTTCTCAACAAGTTTGGTATCACAACATGGTTGGGTCCATTGGGCCATTGAGTGAAAAAGTGAGGATTGGGTCCATTGTTTTTTAGTGACACACTTCTTCTTTGGGTAATTCGGGAAACACTGAGAGTGAGAGTTCTTTTATAATTTTTTTTAATGGCAACAACAGCTGCTAGTTTCTCTTCATTAGCAGCACTCATACCCATCTTTAGCTGTAAGAAATATGAGTGGTGGAGCATCAAAGTGAAAACCTTGTTTAGATCGCAGGATTTATGGGACTTGGTGGAGTATGGGTTTGTTGATATTCTAGAGCCTGATGAGGAAGAAGAAGCAAAACAGAGAGAAATCAAGAAGAGGGATGCTAAAGCTCTGTTTATTCTTCAACAAGCAGTTCATGACACTATTTTCTCCCAAATCGCAGCAACAACCACATCGAAGTAAGCATGGTCAATTTTGCAGAAGGAGTATCAAGGTGATTCAAAGGTAGTAACGGTGAAATTGCAATCCCTAAGACGTGAGTTTGAAAATTTAGCTATGAAGAATGATGAATCAATTGCTAATTTCTTATCAAGAGCAATGGCTATAGTTAGTCACATGTGTTCTTACGGTGAGAAGATTTCAGATGAGACAGTTGTTGCAAAAATTTTGATAAGCTTGACTCCGAAATTCGACCATATGGTAGCTGTTATAGAAGAGGCTAAAGATCTCTCAGTACTTTCTGTTGATGAATTTATGGGCTCTCTTCAAGCTCATGAGTCAAGGATCAACAGATCAACCGAAAGGAATGAAGAGAAGGCATTTCAAGTGAAGGAAACACCCACCAATTATGGAGAAAATGTTCGTTCAGCAAACAGAAGTCGAGGAAGGGGAGGCTTTCGTGGTGATTTTCATAGGGGACGCAGTCGCGTTAATGGTAGAGGTCGAAGAGGATTTGATAGGCAAAGGGAGTCTAATAATCAAGGTAACATGAGGAGTTACATTTAATGTTATAATTGCAATGGATATGGGCATATACAAGCTAATTGCTGGTATAAAGACCAACATATGAATTTTGCAGCAGAAAATGAAGAAGGAAAATTGTTTATGGCATGTGTTGATACTAAGCTGAAACCAAGAGATTTATGGTATGTTGACAGTGGCTGCTCGAACCACATGACCGGGACCAAATCTTATTTCGGGAGCTTGATGAGGCACAAAGGATAAAGGTGCAACTTCGCAACACAATAGAAATCCAAGTTGAAGGAAAAGGCACAGTGAAAGTCGCAAATAACCATGGGAAGGCAAAGGTATTGGGAAACGTTCATTTTATTCCTGATTTAGGATATAATTTACTAAGTGTTGGACAGTTAATGGTTAGACGGCATTCTATTCTATTTGATGACAACGCATGTTTCATTACAAATAAAAAATCAAGAAAAAGAGTTCAAATCAGCATGACTTCAAACAAGATGTTTCCTTTAGATGTTTCAAACATAGATAATTTTGCTCTTGTTGCAAATACGAAAGATGACTCGATGCTATGGCATTTGAGATACGGGCATCTCAACATGAAAGGCCTGAAGTTACTCAATAACAGAGGTATGGTTTTTAGATTACCAAAAATTAGCTCAATTAATCTGTGTAAAGGGTGCATTTATGGAAAACAAACTAGGACGTCATTTCCTTTTGGACACGCATGGAGAGCTTTAAATTGTCTAGAATTAATTCATGTTGATTTATGTGGGCTAATGCAAACTGAGTCCTTAGGTAGGAGTCATTATTTCTTGTTATTTACGAATGACTACAACTGTATGAGCTGGGTTTATTTTTTGAAAAACAAGTCATAAACTTTTGGGAAGTTTCAAGATTTTAAGGCTACAGTGGAAAACCAAAGTGGCTACCACATTAAAGTTCTTCGCACGGATAGAGGTGGAGAGTTTATGTCGAAAGAATTTGAAAAGTTTTGTAAAGAAAATGGCATCCAAAGGGAGTTAAAAGCTCCTTATACTCCAGAGCAAAATGGTGTCACTGAATGCAAAAATCAAATTGTTGTATAAATGGTGAGAAGCATGCTACACGCAAGAGGATTATCAAACCAATTTTGGGAGGAAGCTGTAGCAACATCAGTCTACTTATTGAGTCTCTCACCAATAAGATTGGTCATGAATCAAACTCCATATGAAGCATGGTGCGGAAGGAAGCCTTGAGTATGTAACACTCCAATTTGACGACTGCCGCCACAAACCAACATATATCATTTCCAACATGTTTTGTCCTCACTCACATGCTTTCTGGGAGAACTTCCTAGAAGGTCACCCATCTTGTAATTACTCCAAGCTAAGCATGCTTAACTATAGAGTTCTTATAGAATGGCTCCCGAAAAGGAAGATGCACCTTGTTGATATAACTAGTACCTATCAAATCTCTTAAGCTATTCTCAGTTGTATAGTCTCATACCTGCGCAATCTCGAAATCACTCATTATGCAATCCCATCCCTACACAGTCTCATAATCCCTCTTTTTTGGGTGTGGGATCAGTTTATTCATGTATCCCTCCACCTAGAAGCCTGCCAGAAGCCGCTCCTTGTCCGTGCTCTCTCTAGCACCGACGATCACTTCCCACCCTCTTTGTTCACTGGTATTACAGAGTAAGTCATTTACGAGTTTTTGGTTGTGTTGCTTACGCTCTTGTAAATTCTCAAGCTCGTCGAAAGCTTGATGAAAATTTTGAAAAATGCATTTTCATTGGCTATTACACTCATTCAAAAGCATATAAATTGTATAATCCTTTTAGTGAAAAAATTTCAGTTCAAAAGGATGTAATATTTGATGAAAGTGCAAGTTGGGGTCTTGACAAAGAATAGGTGCAGCAAGAGACTCCAATTGAAGTTTCTCCGAATGTTACACAAGAGCCAACTCCTCTAAATTCACCTATTGGTACTCCCACAATGGCTGGAAATTTTCCTGCTTCGCCAAGCAACAATTCATCTCTTGAAGAATCTTCAGATGAGACACCACTAAGGAAGTATAGGTCTTTGGCTGACATATATGCATATGGTCAATTTGCTCTTACTATTTAAGACCCTGCACATTATGGAGAAGTAGCTGGAAAATAAGAATGGCAGAAAGCAATGGTGGAAAAGATTCAAGTTATCGAAAAAAGTGAAACTTGGGAGATGGTTCACTTACTGGAAGACAAAAATGCAATTAGCTTGAAATGGGTGTTCAAGACAAAATTTGCAACAGGTGGAAGCATACAAAAACATAAAGCTTGTTTTGTGGCGAAAGGGTTCGCACAACAACAAGGTGTTGATTTTGAAGAAACTTTCTCACCCCTAGCTCGCTTTGAAACTGTGAGAATTGTTCTAGCACAAACAACACAATTGCAGTGGCCTGTTTATCAATTTGATGCCAAGTCGGCATTTCTAAATGGAGACTTACAAGAAGAATTCTATATAGCACAACCAGAGGGATTCATAAAAGAGGGCAGCGAATCGAAGGTGTACAAGCTCAAAAGGGCATTGTACTGATTAAAGCAGGCCCCTCAAGCTTGGTATAGCAAAATTGATGGGTATTTTCAGCAAAAAGGATACATGAGAAGTGAGAATGAACCCACCTTATATTTGAAGAAGGGAGGAAAAAGCGATTTCATCATTATATGCCTTTATGTTGATGATATCATTTACACTAGCTCTTCTAATTTTCTTGTGGATGAATACAAGTCCCAAATGATGAATGAATTTGAGATGTCGGATATGGGTTTGTTGCATTATTTTCTTGGCCTTAAAGTACACCAAGCTAAAGACGAAATCTTTGTTTCACAAAGGAAATATGCTAGAGATATTCTTAATAAATTTGGCATGCTCATTTGCAAACTAGTAGCTACACCCATGAATATGAACGAAAAATTGCAGCATGAAGATGGAGAAGAGATGCAGATGCTAGAAGATTCAGAAGCTTAGTTGGAGGACTGATTTACTTAATGCATACTCAAACCGACATTGCATTTTCTATTGGTGTTATTTCCAAGTTTATGCAACAACCTTCAAAGGTTCATTATGGAGCAGCAAAGCGAGTCTTGTGTTACATTGCCGGAACTATGGAATATGGAATTTGGTACCTTAAAGTTTCCAATTTCATATTATGCGGGTACACGGACAACGATTGGGCAGGATCAGTAGATGACAGATGGAGCATTTCATCAAATGCTTTCACTTTGGGATCAGGAGTGATCACTTAGAGCTCAAAGAAATAAGGAACCATGGCGTTTTCCACCTCAGAAGCAGATTATGTTGCTCAACTTCAACAGCCTCTCAAGCTATTTGGCTAAGAAGAGTGTTAGCTGATCTTCAACAAGAGTAGAAAGGAGCAACATATATATTATGTGATAACAAAGCAACAATCTCTATGACAAAAAAATCCCACATTTCGTAGTACAACAAAGCATGCTGAACTTCATCATCATTTTATTCGAGAGTTAGTTGCAAAAGAAGATATTGTCTTGGAGTATTGTAGTACCAACGAGCAATTGGCTGATATACGTACCAAGGCTTTATCAAAGGAGAAATTCTGCTACTTCATAATATTACTTGGAATCTGCAACTTTGAATCAATGAGGAGTGTTGAGAATTGATTCAAAGTTTATTTTGTCTGCTGATTATTTGCTAAAGTTGTTTATAAGCTGTTAATTAGTTCCTAAAAATAAGAGTTTGATTTTCTTAGTAGTTTAGTTCCTAATAAGCCTCCTAAAAACTTGCTATTCATGTTTTACTTTAGCCTATATATGTAGGCACTTCTTATTGTTCAAGAAAAATTATCAAATAAATAAGAAATAAAGTAGCAGTACCTTTATTTCTATTCTCTGTTGTTCTTTTCTCAACATATCTCAGAGGTGTGGGGAAGGGTTGGACAATAGTGGGGTGGCCACCTAAGTGGGAATGCCAGTGCAAACTAGAAGTCTTGGTTCGAAGATAATGCTACCTATCGGGGTCTAACAAGCACGCCATGGAGTACCATCTTAGGTGTGACTTGCTGGGCCATTTAGGGAGCAAGGAACAAATGGGTATTTCAGGGAGATCTTCCCTCTAGCTGCAGATTGAGTGAAACCATTAGTTGTTGCATCAGGACATGATCTCACTAGACTTTATCACAGGTTTCATGGAGGGACCAGTGAGCGGCAAATGAGAGAACTACGGCATGTTAGTTGGGAAACCCCTCCCCACATGTGGATTAAAATCAACGGTGATGGTGTATTATGCAATACTGGGAAAGCCTTTTGGGTAGTGTGGCCCGAAATGATAGAGGTGGATGGATGGGGGAATAGTAGCAAATTTGGGACACACAAACATCTTATGGGTAAAGGGGATAGCTATTCTAGAGGGACTCAAACTAGCATGGAAGAAGGGATACAGAAGAGTGGTGGTGGAGAGTGACAATCAAGAGCTAGTATCCATCCTCTAGAATCTGTAGAGAACCCTTCCAGGTCTCACAATGATATTAGGAGCTATCAGAAGCATGCTGGCCAGGAATTGGATAGCAGTTTTGACGCAGAACGATAGCGTGTAAAAATCGAGAGATTATACTCTGTCAGGAGTTTTAAACCAATGACGTTGGTTTGGAAGATGAATAAGAAAATAAAGAAAGGCAAGAAGTCGGATTCTTATTAAAAAAATAACTGAGTGCTCCAAAAAAATAATTCATTCTAAAAACAACGCAAATAACACATATATATATTAGTAGAAATCCTAAAGCAGCAAAAATTCTAATGAATAAAAATCCTAAAGCAGCAAAAATTCTAATGAATAGAAATCCTAAAGCAGTAATAATTCTAATGAATTTAACCCTCTAAACGATGGAATTTGGGCCTCAAAGTCTTAGACTATGGCCCTCATCACACTTTAAAAGCTGTCTGTCTCAAAATTCCCTTTCTGACGGGCTATTATGGGCCTCAAACGGACAACAAATGCAAAAGTTAGGCTCTTTTCTGTATTAGTTCAGCCCAGTCCAAGTCTTCTTCAAAATCCAAGGCCAATTGGTCCATTTGTTCCACATCATTCCCTTCGACTTGTAAAGAACTCGATCTCAAGTTCTTTTATTGGCAGCATTAGTCCAAGTACATTTTTGTACTCTCTTCTTTTTCAAACAATATGTGATAGAGGCAACAATGGTGCTGAGATTTCTGATAAATTGCCGAAATAAGTAGCAAGACCATGAAAGTTGCAAACTTTAGAGATATTATTTGGGAATGGGCCAGTTTCAAATTGCTTCCACCTTCTTTTCATCTACATGAATTCCTTCTACACTAACAATATATCTAAGAAATAGAACTCGCTCTATCATAAAGATGCATTTTTTTTAAATTAATAATCAGCTTGTTTGTTTCCAAAGCTGTCATAACTTGATGAAGGTGTTGCAAATGCTCATCCTTACTGTGACTAAAGATCAAAATATCATCAAAATAAACAACTATGAATTTGCGTAAGAAAGGGCGCAAAACCTAGTTCATAAGTCTCATGAATGTACTCGGTGCATTCGTCAACCCAAATGGTATAACCATCCACTCATATAAGCCTTCCTTCATTTTAAAAGTCGTCTTCCATTTGTCTCCTTCCTTAATCTGAACCTGATGATAACCACTTTTAAGATCAATTTTGGAGAAAATTGTAGATCCTGATAATTGATCTAGCATGTCCTCCAAGCGAGGAATAGGAAAACAATACTGAATAGTAATCTTATTGATGGCTCTGCTATCTACGCACATTCTCCAAGTCTTATCTTTCTTTGGAACTAATAATGCAGGACCTCCATAAGGGCTTATGCTCTCTCGGATGTGCCCTTCCTTTATCAACTCTTAAACTTGTTTTTGAAGAATTTCACTTTCATTCGGACTCATCTTATAATTCAGGAATGAAATCAATCTAATATTGTATATCCCGCAAAAGTGGCAAGTGTGTTGGCTCTTCCACTACCATTGGAAACTCCTCCAATAGTTCTTTAACGGGCAGTGGAATATGTATCACTTCCTTCTCTTCATTTTCTTTCTAAACATTAAAGCCAATGCACCCCCAGACTTCTCAACTTTGCTTGTCAGTTTTTGGACTTTAGTAGATACAACAATAACAAGTTTCCCTTCCACTTTAGAACGTTTAGTGGATCCATAAGCCAAAATAATGATCTTCTTATTTTTCCACACAAAATGTACGAATTCTCCTTCCCTTTATGCAAAGCATCAATATCAAACTACCAAGGACGTCCTAACAAGATTCCACAAGCATTCATATCTACGACGTCACAATTAACAGAGTTAGTATAAGATTTACCTATAGAGATAGGAAGGCTGCAAATTCTGTTGACTTCAATTGATGGTCCCTCCTTAATCCACCCAATTTTGTATGGTGCGGGGTGAGGATGTGTGGATAGCTTCAATTTTTCTACCAATTGTGAAGCATTCAAATTCTCACAAATGCAACTATCGATGATTAATCTGCATACGACTTCTCCCACTCGACACTTTGCTTGGAAAATCTTTCTCCTTTGAGTCTTATCTTCCTGTTTTGGAGAACATAAAATTTTCTTCACCATATAAGTAACTTCTCTATCTTTCAATCCAGCAATAAACTCTTCGTTCTCAATTTCCTCTTCAGGTTCAACCACCTCATCGACCACATTAACCCGTCATCAGTCATTATCAACTCCTCTTCGCTCAAGACAATTGTTAGACCTATGCTCAGGCTTCCTACAACAATAACATATATCTCCTGATGATATATATTATTGGATCTGCCTGTCATGTCTGTCTTAATAGGATATTTTCCCCGATTGTCTCTCTTCTCTTCTGTAGTGGTCTATTTATCACTAAGCGATACAATCCTAGAGGATTGGCCACTATAATTATTTTTGTATTGCCCTGCTAAACCAAAACTCCTGTAATTGACATTCTGACTACACTATTGTCGAGGAGGCTGCCATTTAATGCGTTCTTCTGCTCGTTTAGCCATCTCAATGGCATATGCCAAAGTAAAAATCGCAGCTACACCCATCATACCTCGAATATTATGATTCAAACCCCTCTAGTAGTGGGCTACCTGTTGTGCTTCGTTTTCACAATTGTCACATCTTGCCTATAATCGCAAAAACTGTGACGCCCCTTGCCGGTTCCCGAGTTAACCGCCGGTTAACCCGTTCCCCGGTTCGGTTAGCCACTTTGACGGTCTCATTTCACCTATTAATCAATCAAACCACATATACTCATAATTGAAATCTCAACAAAATTT
>CAOGCB010147591.1:0-11217 GCA_948266635.1 Cnidoscolus chayamansa
GGTTGACCTCAAAGAGAGGCTGACCCTTGGGCTTTTTTAGCTGACTGTAGTCGTCTCCTTGTATTGTCACAATCTTACCCTCATAGGGGAATTTAACTTTCTGATGCAAGGAGGAGGGTACTGCTTGGGTTTGGTGTATCCATGGCTGCCCCAAAAGCAGGTTAAAAGTCGTGGGCACATCAATTACCTGGAACGGTACTTCTATGATTGTTGGCCCAATTGTCAGTTTTAGTGTGGCAACTCCCAATACTTCTCTTCGGGTGCTGTCATATGCTTTAACTATCTGATCTGACGGACTGAAATCTCTCTTCCAACCCGAGACAGCTAGCTGCCCTTAGTGGGCAAACATTCAGTGCCGACCCATTATCAATAAGGACCATAGGTACAGTTTTCTCCCTACTTTGTGCTGTTATGTAGAGTGCACTATTGTGATTACCTCCTTCCTTCGGTAAATCCTCTTCAGAAAACCCGATACTTTGTATCTTCGTTGATACTGTGAGAGTGGATACCAACATTTCAGGGCTAATCTCCACGAATGTTTCTAGCTGGCTCAAAGCCTTGCAAAGAGCTTGGCGATGAGAATAGAATGAGGCTAGAAGTTCCCATATGGATACTCTGGCTTGTGTCATTTTCAGTTGTGAGAGCACATGGTCCTCCTTTGGCTCTGCCTCTTTTTGGTAACGCTTATTTTGGACTTTGTCCAGCACTATGGGCTCATACTGTCTCCCACTCCTAGTTATTACTTCAACTTCCTTAGATAGGTCATTCAAGTCTAGGACACAAATGTCGTTCATCTGTAGGAATAGATTGAAAGGATCGACCAACTCCTGATCATCGGTAATAGAATTCACCCCATGGTTTGGCAAAGGGTTACTGTTGATGTTTGGTTTGCTTCTAGGAATGATGGAACCGTTATCCACCAGATCCTGAATGAGGTTCTTAAGAGTCCAGCAAGCTTCAGTCTTATGCCCGTTACCCTGATGGTACTCACAATATTCATCTGCCTTGTAATTCTGGGGTAGGGGGTTAGGTGGTGGCTTTGCTTCCAAAGGCTTCAAGTAATTAGCTTTCACAGCTTCTCGAAACACCAAAAGGATTGGCATCCCAAGGTTAGCGTAATTCCTTCTAGACTGACTACTTCCATTCTTCATGTTTCCCACACGTAAAGGATTTGTGGGGGGTTATGCTAGCCACTTCATTCACTTTACTAGCTTGGCTAGGTTTCTTGTATTTGGAGGTCCCTGAGTCTTCTTTCAGCTGACCCATCTGAATTAAGTCTTCTACCTTAGTGGCAGTAGCTATCAGTGACTGGAAGGTAGGCAGATACTGAGTTTGTAGTTGTTGATTGTAGATAAGCAACAAATTCTTAATGATAATATCCACCTGTTCTTGCTCAGAGGGCCCGTTGATCATTTGTGAGGCCTTAGCCCTCCACCTCGTAAGGAACGAGGAGAAGGGCTCATTGTTTCTCTGTTTAGTGGTCTCCAACTCCCTTCTAGTAACATCTACCTCTATATTGTAGTGATACCGTGAGTTAAAAGCATTACAAATATCTTCCCAAGTCTTCATCTTGGACCTGTCTAGGCTAACAAACCACCTTAGTGCAGCGCCGGTAAGAGACTGCTGAAACAGCTGGGCAAGGAGCTTGTTACTCAGTCCAAATGGGTTCAATGCCCCTACATACATCTTCAAATGGGTTTTAGGACAAGTGGTTCCATCAAACTTGTCCATGTTAGGCATTTTAAATTTTGTAGGTAACCTAGCCTCTGGGAACAAGGACAAGGAGTCCATGTCCACCACTTCTTTATGGGTTTTGAGGGCAGTAATAGATCTCTCCAGCAGTTTTAGCTTCTCCCTGACTCTTTAAGCTTCCAGCTCAGCAGCAGCAGTCCTAGAGGGCATCTCCTCAAAGTTAGGGACAGGATTGGAGGATGTGGGCATAGCATTGGGTCCTTGGTTAGGGATAGGGTCTGTCCCAACAGCAGGTGTTACAGTTTCAGTCCTTCGGGCAGCCAATGCCTCATTCACTCAGGCCTCTACTCGAGCTTCCAGCCTAGCTTCCATTTGTTCCAGAAGGTTTTGGATATCAGAGAGTGATGCCATTGATGCAGGGGTAGTTGAATTTGTAGGTGAAGGTTGAGCTGGTGTTTCAGGAACAGGAGGTGTCGAGGTAACTACCTGTGTGAAAACAGGAAAAGGATTAGGGCCCAGTAAGGGTGTTTAGGGTATATGGACTTCAGGTCCAACTGTGCATGACTTTGACTAGACATTATCTCTATACTTTTCAAAAAACCCATGGTTATCCCAGTGTAGTGTATGGATGAATGCATCTCAACACTAGACACTTTTGGCCCATAAATTCGGATCTAGCTTAAATACCTCGATTATTGATTAACCGGGCATTTAGAATAGATCTTTTTAATTAAATGGGATGTATGCATTATGCTTGGCTTAGAGTTTGAGTAGAAGAAGTATGCATGAGATACTTTAATTTAAAAGAGATAGAGTTTGAGGAGAAGTGTACCTGATTTAGAAGTCTACCACTGCGGAGCTTCAGCTTGTTAGGTCTCCAATAAATAAATATTAATTTTAGGTGATCAATAATCAAGTAATAATGCAAAAATTGATGTAAGAAGAAAGCAGTAAAAGAATCGCAAGGAGCGAGGAGGGAGAGTGAAAGCTCGTCAACACAAGCGGTACCCAAAAAATGGAGCTGGAACGACCTTCTATAGGCGAAAATCCTTTTTTCCGGCGGTATGCCGCCGTTGCTCGGTGGTATGCCGTCGGGATTCCGGCGGGATGCCACCGTTCTGGCTGTCGACCGCCGGGTCTCCGGCGAGATGCCGCCGGGTCTTCGGCAGTATGCCGCAGGGAATCCGGCCAAGCGTCGGTTTCGCAGGTTTTTTCCATTTTTCGTCTTTTTTCGGAGTTTTGGACCTCGAAAATTTATTCTGAGGACACCTTCGGGTCCCGTACAATATTTCGGTCATTTTTAGTACCATATTGGCATACTTCCGGAAAACTTTCTGAAAGGCTTCCGGTCCGGCCGGGCTGTTTGCAATCCGAGAAAACGGGCTTTCCGAGCCTTAAAATTCGAGTATTCACACTACCGTGACATGTCTCCCACAGAATGACCAATGATTTCCCACTTCCTCTACAGGAAACCATTACTCACTCTGTAAGGGATAATTTGGATTGCAGCTCAATAAAAACCTGTGCAAATTTTTCTCATTTCCAAAACAATTTCCAATCATACATTTAAACCAAAATCCATACACAAACTTTATTTACAGCATACTTATCAGAGTTAGAAATCCATGCAGTATAATTATGTTCATTTTACATTACTGCCTCTACTAAATGTGATAATTACAAAATATAAACTATTTATACATTACAAGTCTTTTGGGATACATTTCCATGTACAACTAATACCTCTGCAATCTTATCAGCAATTTCACTTTTCATCTTGCTGCCTCTTACTGCTTTCACCTGCGTTTATCAGGGATAAACGCTGAGTATATAACTCAGTAAGCTATAAATAATTCATATAACATACATAAATTTTGATTCCATTGTGCACATTCACAGCTAATATTTACTCATTCATTATCCACATTAAACATTAACACAATCAACATAAACACCATCCTCATCGTTTTACACACATTATCCTCATAACAATTTATTAATGCAATATCACAAGATACTATGCAAATGCACAACATGCTATGCATCCTCCATTCTTTCTTTCCTCCAAATATCATATATCATCGTCTAATGGTGCACCATACTCAATATCTCAATATCATTGATATGTTTTGCTTTTATAACTGGTCACCACTATATCTCTACGGGTCTTCTCGTGTTTATTTTATACCATGGGTCACCACTGCATCTCTACGGGTCTTCCCATGTTTCATTTCATATCACAGGTCATCACTACATCTCTACGGGTCTTCCCATGTTTCATTTCATATCACAGGTCATCACTACATCTCTACGGGTCTTCCTGTGATCCAACATCATGTCATGTATGAAATGTCATATAAATCTCATGTCATTCTATGTACAACACACTCATATTTCAATTATCATTCAAGTATGATTTTCTTTGTTCTTGTCTTCATCACATCAATCACATATGATACACTATTCAATCAATCTGACCACATTTCCTTAAACATCTTTCCCATTCACATTATAAATTTACAATCAAAATAGCATAGTCATACACACATTTCACAACATGTCACCATGCACATAGTAGCATGATGATCTCATGGTTTACAACATAACAATTATCATTTATTTAAACACATAGTCATTGTGCACAAAGTTACACAATGACCCTATAACTTACAACAATTATTTAAACATATTATCATCGTGCAGACAGTTGCACAATGAATTCATAAATTACACACATAACTTACCTCGTATAGCTTTTCCTGTATCCCTTCTAGCTGGCTCTTCACGAATGTTCTCACTTCGTGTTCCTATCACACATTACAATGTTTCATCAATATTAATTTGTACTTTTCATATAGAAAGTGTCTATAATTTATGTAAACAAAAGTATACCCTTAATGTCCCAAAACTAGTTCTTGGTCTTATCTTTTCCTAACATTTTCATTTCGACAGAAGCAAGTCACGACTGCGAGTCCTCATGTCGCGACTTCCTCTTCAAAAGTTACTGTTTGAATTTTGGCTTTGTCGCGATCGCGACCTCTATTGTTGCGCTCACGACTTTGACAGAAAAGTTTCTGTCTGATTCTGGACGTTTTTGCGATCGCGACCTCACGCCAAAAGGCTACTATCTGGTTTGGTCCAAAGTCGCTCCCGCGAAGCCAAGTCGCGACCTCTATTCCCAAAGGCAAAAACCTTAGTTTTCCAACTCCAAATGCTCTCAAATTTTGTACACTTCATCTCAACTTAACTTCCCAGCTTTTCTCTAAGTTTTGGCTCATGTCAAACTCATTTGAGCCACTTTCTACCCAATCTAAGTTCCACTCCTGATTTTTGTACTTCTCTTACTCACTCTTGATATTTCCAACTCATTTCTTCTTATATTCTAGTTATTTTGATCTCAAATTCTTATTTGAAGTTATATACCATACTAACAAAGTTCACTTAACATTTCAAGTCATTTGGAATCCATTTGGATACCAAACTTCCCCTTGTTTCCAATTCTGCAGATTTTCTACAGAACTTGTATCAACTCACCCTTAGTTCATCCTTTGGCCCATGAAAGTTTAATTCTAGCCAAATTTCCCAACTTGAAACTTTTAGCTAACATCCTAACCAAGCTTCATGCCCATTTTCATAATTTTATACCTTCATTAAGACCTCCAAATCATTTATAGCATTTACAGCCCTATTCTGAAATTTCAAAAACTGACAGCTTGACCATTGTCTGTTCTTTCTATAATTTCATGCCTCAAACAGTCTAATTTCACCAAGTGGTGTTCTAGACATTTGTAGCTAACATCCTAAGCTTTATACTGGTATATCATTTACCAACTTTGGATGTCATTAGGGTCTCCGGAACAATGACACGAAATTACTATTCATGCCACCCGATTTCCAGATTTTACTCTTCTAATTGTTTTCTCACTGCTTTCATCATTTATGCTTTGATTCAAGTCCAAACTCATGTTTTTATCACCATAAGCTTCTTTCCAAAAGTTTAAGTCAAGTTTATGTTTAACCCTAATTTTCACCTTTTTCATAAAAATCCACTAACTACTTCAATATATATATCAAAAAGGTGATACAACTAACCTTTTTCTAAGTCTTCTCTTCTTCCTCTTCTCTTCTTCTTCTTCTTTTCTTCTTCTTCTCTTCTTCTTCTCTTCTCCTTTCTCTTTTCTTCCCGTTGCCTCTCTTTTCTCTTCTCCCCGTCGGGTCCCTTTCTCTCTTTGTTTCTTTTGTTTTGCTTAAGTACCCCCTTTTTCCTTTTATATATATATATATTTTTTTTCTTTTATTTTCCTTTTATTTTCTCTTTTCTTTTATTTTCTTATTTCCTTTCTATTTATATTTCCATTTATTTCCTATCTCATTTTATTTCTCCCTCTTTACAAATTTTCATTCTCTTTCTTTTATTACACTATTTTTCCCTTTCATTTCCTTATGCTCTTCTTTTCCTTTATTAATTTCATTTGTTACACAGAGTTTCTTTTCCATTTCCTTTCCTAAATTCCACTTTCTTAAACTCATTTCTGACCTCACTTACTCACTTCCATATTAATCTCATCCTTTTCGGTACCGAACTCCTAGACCCTAAAATACGTCCGTAACAAATTGTGATAGTCAAGCCAGAATAACTTACATAAAGGATTCCAAGTACCATGAACAGACTAAGCATATTGATATAAATATAACTTTATTAGAGACATAGTTGCTAAGAAGGAAGTGAACATGAAGTATATATCTAATCATGATATGATAATTGATCCTTTAATAAAGCCTATTGCTAAGGAATTTTTTAAAATGCACGTTAGGTCATATTAGGTTAGCGTAAATGTTAACATACTTATATTATGTATTTTTTCCCAAACATGTTCATTTTTTTATATATAAAATGTTTGAGTTCATGTACATATATATTCTTTTTGAATATATATGGAGTTTTAAAATGTATGTTAGACAGATAGAAGACTATTTTTTTTTTTCCACACAAACAGTCGCTTTAATTATCTAAGTGACTAATGGAGATAAGATGATTATTAAATTTATTATTATTAAGACGTAATAATATTTGTGAGCTCAAAGTTTATAATTAATGTCACCATTTGAGAATGAGTTTGATCATGAGTGATTAAATTAGATGATATTGCTTAAATGTCAGATGTGAGTTGTGAAATATATTGTTTGGAGTAGAAATATGAATTCAAAGCAAAACATTAGAATGTTTGAGTCATCATCTACACAAAATTGGAAATATTAAGATATACTCTCTATGAAAAAGAATTAATGATGTGGTACGTGATTCATACCACTTATGCGATAAATGTCCAAATAAAGCAAATACAAGTTTAAATCTTTATTTGATATTGTGTGAAGCCTGAAGATTATAAGTAATTTCCACTATGTACCCTTATGATTCTAATCAGTTATTCAAAACTTAATTTAATGATTGTTATCTTAGATTGTTACTAAAGGATTATGGTTTTGATTTGATCTAGCGGAACATTTCTAGAAAAGCAAATTAATTTAAGATTAAGATAATCATGAAAGGAGGAAGATTATAATGGTATTATCACTTTATTTGTGTTTATTAATCAATCAATTATATTTATTTAGAGTAAACCTAATTATAAACTCAAAATAAGACTATAAAAGAGGTTGTGAGAGATATAATTGTGATAAATAGTCTAGGGTATTACACATTACATATACTCTAAAAAAACTCTATCAATCAAGATACTATTTTATCTTAATAGATATATAGTTACTGAGTTTTCAAAAGTACGCATTGATTACACGGTCTATTTGCACAGTATGAATTTGCAGAATAATGAATGAGAATTGACTCATCATGTCTGAGTGGAAGATGAAAAATTTGGGTCCGGATCACCCATGTGGGTCAATTCAATTTGTGCTAAATATATAAACAAGAAAAAAACATATTAAAAAGGTTATGCAACTTCCATAGGACAGTTGCATGAATGTATCCCTCTAGAAAGGAATATACATTCTTTCTTAAAAAAGAAATAGTTGATGTTTTCTTATTCTGTCTTCTCTATAAAAAAACAAAAAGGAAAAGTTTCAGTAATTCTTAGCGCTTTAAATGAACCAAGTTGTTCATGAGTTATTCGAGGCTCGACTTGATAAAAGCTCGGTCAGGCTTGATTCGTTTTCTAAATGAGTCAAGCTCGAGCTCAATTTTTAAGCTCGTTTAGTAAATGAGCCAAGCTTAAGCTTGTAGATATTTGACTCGTTAAGGCTCAAAAGCTTGTTTATTTATAAGTTCATGAGCTAAGTTGTAACAATCTGACCATACTGGACCACTACTGGTGTTAGAATTGTAACGACTTAAAGATTATCGAAACCTTAACAAGCATACGTGCTATCTTATATCATTATTATGTCATAATTTTTCACTGTTCTTTTCATTTCTTACGTTTCATTTCATCATTTTATCATTCATTGTGCATTCTTTCATTCATTTTCATTCATTCCCTTATCTGCATGCATACATTTGTCCATGTACATTTTCTATCATTCATATGATGTATGCAATACATAACTATCATGGCATAAGGAAATATATGAAAGAATAAAATTCTTTATCACTAAGTGACTATACATTCTTATACCGAGTCATACGTAGTTATATTGATATGTCATTATATATTATGTTACATTACATTACATCATATAGGCAGCAACAACTATACATACTCATCCGAAACCCTTCTTTTGAGCCATCATCTTAACCAAGTGAAATACAGGCAAAGGGAGAGGGGAGAGGGGATAGGCATAAAAGGAGTGTAAGCTATTTTGAAATAGTTTCATAAGTAGACACAAAAAAATCATACATAAAACATACATTTTCATGCTAGTGTAATGTATCAACATCAAAAAATTCACATAACTTGGCATGTAAGGTGAATCTGTCTCTATAGACTTCGGTGCCCAGTTGCCGAAACAACTCCTCAAGACTTCATTAATGTTAAATCTGGGCAACCAAAGTATACCCTCGAACCAATGATCCGAGTAGCCAAAATATACTCTTGGATCAACATTACATTAAGTACAGTGCCAAAAAGCTCATTTCGCTCATTTTGGTCTTACCATATACTAGTGTCAAGTAGCTCCTTTTAGCCAACTTGTCACCTATATATTACCTTTCCTTTCCATCAATTCATCATAATCGTTGAAGTCTATAGTTCATGTAGTACTCACTGAGTCATACATATCACATAACATATATGCAATGTAACATAACTTGTGGTGCTAATGCAAGCAACCTAAATATCATGATGCATGCATATGCCATAAAAACATTCTATGTCATACATTTAAAAATAGTTAGCATTTATTCACCTAGAAAATTGCATCTTCACAATAATCCAATTTGCCTTGGATTCCCTAAGTCCGGCCCTACATTGACCCACTTTGGATTTGAGACAACACATAGACATACAACCTTTCTATACTCTAAAACTCATTCCCATTCTTTCTCATACATTATTTCTTTACTTATGAGTTATTGTTTGGTTAACCTAGGTACTCTAGTTGGAAAATGAGTGATACCTTTCAATCTCCTATGGTTTCTGAGTTATTTCCTTATTTAGCCAAGTGATGCCTTGTTTGCATCTCTCGGTACCGAATCATAATGCTCCAACACCGAGTGATATGCATCTCTCGGTACTGAATCATAACTCTGTACCGAGTGATATTATCATTTGATATTATCTTTTCTTACTTAGCTGCATGGATGTCTCGATTATGTCCATCAACTATCGAGTCATTTGGTTGACCTAGTCAACCAATGTCTCGGATCATTCATTCATTTCATTCTTTATCTTTTATCGAGTAGGAAAATATCTCGGTAGCACCTCTCAACTACCTTCATATTCCCTCTTTATGAGTCATTTTGTTGACCAAGTCAACCTAATATCTCAATTACATCATTTACTTATCTATTCTTTATTCAATTATCTTATTCATTTATCTTTTCTTTTATTCCTTTCTGAATCATAAAATGACTCAGTTTTATCATTCAGTCATCTCTATGACTCAATCTCAAAGCTAGTTTCATGGTGCCCGGATTATCGTGCTGTTGAAAAATTGAATTTTGTCTAGAATGTCAAAACTTGCTTTTTAGTGTTTCTAGTCCACTTAGACTCATTTTCATACATGTTTTCACTCGAAAATACATCATTTAACCTCATTTATCATTATATAACCTTAATGACATCATTTAGGCTCCTACATTGTATTTTAACATTGTTTTTTTTTCTCATTTTTCATCGTTCATCATCAACTTTCTCAACATTTTTGAAATCTTTCTACATTTCATCATAACTCTAATAAACTTACTATGCAATCACATTTTTACCATCCTCTAACTCATTTTCATTTGTTCCATTCCATTAAAACATCTTAGAACATGCATTAATCTATTTTCATCAATAATCAAGTTCTAACCCAAAACTTGCAATTTTCATCAACTTTTCATAAATCTCTTTCTATCCTTCATGCATGTCATATTTTTCACTCATCTATTTCCAAACAAGTTAGAAGGAGGCTAGCTAACTTGTTTTGAAGACGAACAGTGAAGGAGAACTCAACTTGTTGACCCCATAAGGAGAAAATTTGTTTTGATGATAACAAAACTTAACAAAATATGCTAACAACCTTCCAAGCATTTCAGATTACATAGAAGAGCAAATAAAAAAGAAAAAGAAGAAGAAAAGAGCATATCAAGAAGAATAAAGGAAGATAAAATGAAGACGTTCGATTCTAGGCAAAGTAATGTAAGAGAAATGAGATTTAGAACTGCCAATGAATTCTCACATGCATAAAAATATTTCAAGAGCATGGTTTTAAAGTCAAGAAAAATAGAGTTCGAAAGTTGCTAAAATTAGATACCTAATTTTAGCTCAAGGGTTAAAATTAACTAACTAATTTTAGAATTAGTTTGATAGAAAAATGAAATTAGCGAACTACTTTTTCAAATTAGCATGCTGTTTTTCAAAATTAACTAACTACTTTCTGCTTAAAAATATTTTTAGCAAGCTAATTTTGGACTAAGTCTAACTAATCTCTAACTGCACAGACTCCAATGTTGCAATGGCTAGAAAACCAATCATTGGTTGTTTTTTTATGCTGAGAGTTTTAGAGCTCAAACCCACCTATATAAGCATGCATTTACTTTATTTTTAAGGTAATGAAAGTGAGACATTATTGATAAAACTAAGAGCATTGATTTTAGCTTTCATTGACTTTCATTTGAGCTTCATTGGCAAATCTTTTCTCTTTTCTTATAGTGTTCAGTTGTAATTTGTTGTAAGAGAGTGATTCTTTCTAAAAATTCAATTCAACGTGAAGTTAGTCTAAGTGAGAGTACATCACTTGGAAGAGGTTGCTAAGCACCTTGGTAAGCTTAAAGAAGTTTGATGGGATATCAAACTTGCAAGGTTCTTAAGCACCTGTGAAAGCTTAAAGAAGTTTGTGGGATCATCAAACTTGTAAAGCTTGATC
>CAOGCB010147624.1:0-11325 GCA_948266635.1 Cnidoscolus chayamansa
AATCTCCATAAATCCTTTTTCAAGAATATGTTTGTCTTATGATTTATATCAGGACTTGATAGTGTGAAATATGATAGGTTGATTTTGTGAAATGATGTTTTAAAAAAAGATTATAGAGCAACGAACCAATATAATCCCTTACAGGTTGATTAGTGATTTTTGAAGTCACAGTGGGAAGTCATTAGTCATTCTGTGGGAGGCATGTTCAGGTGAGGGTCTCCCTTTTTGTACTTGTGAGCATCCAAATTTAGGTAGTTGGTCATCTTAGTCTTACCACTACTCCTCGAAGATGCCCTAGTTAACTGAGGTGGTGGAGCAAATGGTTTTCTAGTAGGCTATAGAACTACTGGAACTAGTGGGACTGATGGGGATGGGTTCTATAATACTGCCCCTGAGTAGCTAATGCGGAACCACAGTCTATATGAGACTGAAACGACACATACCCTAGTATGAAATCTAGATTAGAATACAATTCCCCAATCTAAAGAACCTTTAATTGATTATTAACTAAGAACGCTTATGATAGATTGATTGAAGTAACACGCACAGAAACAAGATTCACACAAATAACGCACTAACCTTATTCGTCGTGCAATAACGAGAACCAAGAAACTCTCCTCGAAAAGAAGAAAATATTCATGCAATATATCATTAACTGTCTGCCAAACATTATAAGTGGCTCTTATATAGCCACAATACAATAGCTAGGGTTTCTAATAAGAAAATAGAGGCAAAAGCCTAAACTACCCTTAATGAAAAGGTCTTGTCGTAAAAATAGAAAAAATTTGCGACCATGACTAAGAAATTCGCGGGCGCGACATTGCAATAGATTTACACAAAAACTCTAGAGCCTTGGTCGCGAGCGTGACCCGTCAAGTCGTGAGCTCGAAAATGCGCCTTAAGAAATAGAAACTCTAGATCCATACTTGCGGGCACGACCCTCCTATTCGCGAGCACGACTTTGCTACTGTTCACGCATGAATTGTTGGTTTTCTCCTAGATCCAATGTGGTGAGCAGAACCAACCTTTGTCCACCCCCAGTAGTGAACATACTTTCATTATTTTGCTCTTCATCTTCCATGTAGACTTGTAAGATCTTCACATATGGTTTCATGAATCCATTACAAGCTCCTTTCAACTTCTTTGCTCTCGACCTTGTAATCGGTCATTGTGGGAGTGTTAGCTCATTTAGCTTTAGGTGAGCTATGCTTACATCATCCCCTCCCCCTTGGAAAGGATTCGCCCTCGAATCTGAGTCGAAAGTAAATGAAGATAAATCAGAAATATTAAAAATAGCACTAACACCAAACTCACCTGGTAGATCAATGTTATATGCATTGTTATTGATCCTTTCCAATACTTGAAAAGATCCATCTCCTCCTGCATCAAGCCTAGACTTGCGTCGATTAGGAATAAGTTCCTTTCTCATATGAATCCAAACCCAATCACTTGGTTTGAATACCAACTTCTTATATTCCTGCAATAACACAGAAAATACATATGGCAATTCAACATTTGAGTTAGTGTCAATCATCAAGTTGGGACAAAAACGCAACATAATTAAGGCTCTCTTTCCTAAGTATGAACTCTTCAACTATTTCTCTCTTTACTGTAAAAGGAATTTTTACTCACTTTATCACTATCCTCACTCAACTCTCCTTTTACCTCAACACTCTTTGACTTTTTCTCTCCTGCACATCTCTCATTTTAACCTTACCCGTGCTGTCACTCACCAATAGCCTGCTTTTTTCTTTTCTTTTGCTAATAGGCTCTTTTCTCTCATTATTTTTACTTGCCTCACTTCCCTTACCCACTTTAGCAGAATGTTGTAACTTAACTTGATCTGGATAAACTTCTTTAGGAGATAAAGGTACAAGTACATGCTTTACATTATGAAAAGAAAAAGAAACCGATTAGTATACCCATCATGCATCACACGCCTATCAAATTGCCACAACCTTCCTAACAAGATATGACCAGCTTGCATGGGCACAATATCACAAGTAACCTCATCCACATATTTACCAATCGAGAAAGATACTCTGCATTGCTTGGTTACCTTAGCTTCACCACTATCATTCATCCACTGCAGCCTATATGGATTAGCATGTTTAACAGTCTCTAGTTCTAATTTTTCTACCAAAATAGTACTCGCACAGTTAACTTGACTTCTCGAGTCAATAATCATGCTACAAACATTTCCTCCAATCAAACAACGGGTATGGAATATGTTTTCACGTTGTTCTACTGCTTCTTCCCTAACTGAAACATTAAGTGCTCGCAAAACCACAAGTGATTCTCCTTTTACAGGATACTCCTCAATCTCAACTTCTGAACAATCCTCCAAGGGTGGCATGTCTTCACTATCAGAATCAGTTTTAGAAACAATTTCACCTCCCCTAATTATCATGGTTCATTTATTGACACACTCTTTAGCATAATGACCATGCCTTTTACACTTGAAGCATTGAATATCCCTAGCTCTAGTTGAATTAGGAACCGATTCATGCTTACTATGTGAAATAGGAATTTCCTTGGTAAGAGGCATACCTTTTTGTTGTGAATACTTATCTTCCCTTTTATGATCAACCTCGTGGCTTCCCTTAGAATTCCATTTAGAACTTGAGTTTTGGACAGCGGACTTGCTCCATCTATTTCAGCTTCATTGTCTTTCAACCTTAATAGCTATGTTCACCAAGTCCTCCAAATCCGCTTATGGTTGCAATTCAACCACATCGACAATTTCTCGATTCCATCCTCCTAGAAATCGAGCCATGGTTTGGTCCTTCTCTTCCACTATGTTAGCCTTGATCATGAGCAACTCCATTTCCTTATGGTATTCTTCAATTGTTTTGGGACCTTGAGTCAACCTTTGCAATTTGTGATGTAGGTCTCTATGGTAGTATGAAGGGACATATTTTCTCCTCATAATCCTCTTCATTTCATCCCAAGTCGATATAGGCAGCTCCTCATTCCTTCTCCTACTTTTCACAAGCTCAACCCACCAAATTAGTGCATAATCAGAAAACTCAAGTGCAGCTAATTTTACCTTTGTAGCTTCGTAGTAGTTTTGGCAATTGAACACCATCTCCACTTTTCTCTCCCATTCCAAGTAAGCATCTACATTAGCTTTTCTATTGAAACTTGGAATTCTCATTTTGATGGAACTTACACTATCACTCACTTGTGAGCCTCGATCATGTCCCCCAAATCTTCTTGGACGAAGTGTTGTTGTTACTTCATCGTCTTCCTCAAAATGTGTTTCATTTTTCCTCGAATTCCCTTTGGCTTTAGTTACCCGAAGACTATCTTCTATGTCATCCATTCGGCTATTTATGTTCTCCATCCTGCCACTTAATTGTTGCATTCCCTTCATGAGGGAGTTGAACATCACATTAAAACTAGGGTCAGGATTAGCAGCACTGTCATTATTTTGTCCAGACATGTTGGAAACTCTCAAGTCACTCCCTCACATGTTTACACTCAAACACTCACTTGGGATCTCAAGATTGCACTTCCGAACACAAGTCAGCAAACAATTGTAAGATTCAAGTTATAAAGAAATCAAAGAAATTAAAAACTAACAATAAAAGAAAAGCAGCAATACTAGAAGCAATTGACCCAAAATGATCAAACGGACAATAGCACACAAGTGTTAAATTTCGTGCGCAATATAACTAGATGTTTGATAATGGGCAATATATCAAACTAAGCATATGGAAATCAAATAAAGAAAATGAATTAAAGACACCAAAGTGATAAATCGAGATTAGAAAAGAATTACGAGACCGATGTGCTTAAACACGAAGTTCTCCCTAAGTATGCAAACCTAGGTTAACCGTATGTAATGTTGACTCAACAAAGATAAATCAAAGCAAGCACAGAAAAGAAATTATTTTAGACAACAAATAGAAAGTATTTATCGCCTTAGGAAGCTAAACCCCAATTCTGCTCTAGAATTCGATAAACACGTGTTTTAGAACACTTGTAAAATTTTCAGGATAGCAATATACTCAATAGATTTCTAGATCTGAAATTTCAATCCTAGTTTCAGATATTTTCCCAATCGAATTTAGTTTTATGATCTCCTATCAAGTTGTAGAATTTTTTTTCTCACGAATCCAACAAATTTTGAATTATTGAGATAGGAGTTGTATGGAGAGAGATATGGGCAAAGAAGTGAAATTGGTGTATTGTTCCAACCAGGAAAACTCAAATATTGAATAGTGTACAACTAAGTTTATATTGCTCAACAAACTAGAACAACAAGAAAATAAAGGATAGTTAAGAAATTATCCCTAATTCTAGCTCTGATACCAATTGATGCGGAACCCCAGCCTATATGAGACTGAAACGACACATGCCCTAGTATGAAATCTAGATTAGAACACAATTCCCCAATCTAAAGAACCCTTAATTGATTATCAACTAAGAAGGCTTATGATAGATTGATTGAAGTAACACGAACAGAAACAAGATTCACACAAATAGCGCACTAACCTTATTCATCGTGCAATAACGAGAACCAAGAAACTCTCCTCGAAAAGAAGAAAATATTCATTCAATATATCATTAACTGTCTGCCAAACATTATAAGTGGCCCTTATATAGCCACAATACAATAGCTAGGGTTTCTAATAAGAAAATAGAGGCAAAAGCCTAAACTACCCTTAATGAAAAGGTCTTATCATCAAAACAGACAAAATTCGCGACCATGACTAAGAAATTCGCGGGCACGACATTACGATAAATTTACACAGAAACTCTGGAGCCTTGGTCGCGAGCGCGACCTGTCAAGTTGCGAGCGCGAAAATGCGCCTGGAGAAACAGAAACTCTAGATCCATACTTGCGGGCGCGACCCTCCTATTCGCGAGCGCGACTTTGCTACTGTTCACGCATGAATTGTTGGTTTTCTCCCGGATCTAATGTGGTGAGCAGAACCAACCTTTGTCCACCCTCAGTAGTGAACGTACTTTCATTATTTTGCACTTCATTTTTCATGTAGACTTGTAAGATCTTCACATATGGTTTTATGAATCCATTACAAGCTCCTTTCAACTTTTTTGCTCTCAACCTTGTAATCGGTCCTTATGGAAGTGTTAGCTCATCTGGCTTTAGGTGAGCTATGCTTAAATCAGTAGCTGTAGTAAGGTGGATACATTCCATATGGTGGGTAAGATGGATAAGGCATGTATGGAAGGTAATATGGGTAGTTCTATTGTCTTGTGGTGTCATTACCAAGGTAACCATAACCACCTCTATAATTGTAGTTCTACAGTAGAGGTGCAAACCCATAAGGTGATACATCACTTTGACCACTAAGATACCTTTCCACTCCACCTCCAATAACCTATACCCTTGTTTTCATCTCTCCTTCCTACATCCTCAGGTGGCAAGTCTAACATGAACATCCTAGAAGGCTTTATTGCATCCTTGTTTACATCAAGGGACCTTCACAAATCCTTTGACGTATCTTTTTGTGAGCTCCTTCTTACTCTACGCCTCGCTGTGGAGGTGTTAGGGAGATCCTCTATTCCCTCATGTTTAGGAGGAAATCCTGATAAATGAGTTGATCATCTCGATCCACTCATACTAGCTCTGTTAAGAAGACAAAACATAACCTATCATTAACATAACATTTAGTACACGTGTCACCACATGAACTCACACAACATTTCACATAATCATTCATTCATATGCATAGTGTACACATCATGATATACTTAGCATATTCATCATCATAATCATGACACTGACTCTCTAATGGATGTGTACTCCCTATGACGTTTGCCCCATGACATTCTATAACATTTTATTTGCATTTCTAGGTTTGATCTTTTAAACATAATGCTCTGATGCCAAGTTTGTAACAACTCGCTATGTCGGACTACTACCAGCGTTAGAATCCCAACCACTCGAAGGTGACCGAAACTCTAACAAGCATAATATAACCTGGCATTTTGTTTCATCTAGTTCCATTATGTTTCCTTTACATTACCTTAAACATTATCAATTAAACATACTTTAACATAACAATCTCATGCATTCTATGGATTTAGGTACAAAATAACATAAGCAATATTTAAATTCCTAATACATGTGCCATACATATACCGGTACATGTCATTATAATAAGCATAAGTACCTTAATCCAATCAACATTCATTAACATTTGTACATGAGATTTAAAATATAACTCAGGACATTAAACATTGTATTCATTATACATCTTAGGGTAAAATATATGAGTTACATCATAGTGACATGTCTAATCTACCTTGAGTTTTCTAGTACGACCTGTACCTATGAAAAATGGGATAAGAATTGGAGATAGGATGAAAGGACATAAAATGGATAAGCTATTAAAATAGCTTAGTGAGCATATACATAAAATATATTGTTGAGTTTCGTGTATCATGTAAAACAATTAAATGCAACGGACAATACATGAAACCCTCCAAGGATCCTTGCGATTCAAATTAATTCGATGAAATGGATATGATAGTTACCTCTTGTAGCGCAGAAACCTTTGGTAATCAGACTACAGGTGCTGCTCAATGAACGACCACCTCTGTTGGTATCCAGACACGAACGACTGTCACTGAACAGCGTAGAATGCTAGCTCCTTTCGGTATTTAGGGTTTTTCTTTCTTGGTTGGCATTTTTCATAAAAATGGCCGCTCACACTCTGCTATCAAATAATGCAAGTAAGGACCCCTTTTATAACAGACCACTTAACCCTAACCTAATCGAATTTGATTAGGGTTAGGTATCTGACATAAGTATTTTATTCAGATACTTAAAGTTAAAAGGGCCCAAATTAAACCTGATTCATTCAGTACATTTTAGTGTGCGACCTAATAGGTTTATGCCATAAATAGGTCGGATTCAAATCATTTGGTTTTGATTTCTTAGTGTTTATGTTATAGATATCAACATTGTTAGGTTTGTCTAAGTTCAGGAAATAAAGGCCATAATATGAATCAGGAATACCATAAAGCATATCATCAGTAGGAGGGACTTCAGGAACAGGTTCTTCCAGGACATACAACTTCCTTTCTTGCTTGAGAACAATTCCCAAGTTCCTGAACCAATCAAGGAAGTTTGTGTCATTTTCTTTTAGTTTATCCTTATCAAGGATAGATCGCAATGATAATGTGGAAGTATTGTTTGTTGCCATTTTCTACCCAAATATGCAAATCAAATTTTAGTACCAATTTCATTTTAAAGTTTTTATGAAAAACTCCCACTAAATAATAATCCTCAATTTTCATATCAATAATTATAATGTTTTAGTGGGCTAAGACACATATTTCACTCAACTCTAAGTCAGCTTTAGCATGACACTTAAAATCAAGTTATTTAGGTAGGTAACTCTTTACCAATTATATCTTATATAACTCTTAGATCTTTTATGG
Source organism: Cnidoscolus chayamansa (assembly GCA_948266635.1). Classification (NCBI taxonomy): domain Eukaryota; kingdom Viridiplantae; phylum Streptophyta; class Magnoliopsida; order Malpighiales; family Euphorbiaceae; genus Cnidoscolus; species Cnidoscolus chayamansa. Next base: position 7,420 of record CAOGCB010147624.1, read on the forward strand.
GATTTCTGATATCACATGTCCCGGCATATTATAATCTCATCTTATGCTCTTAGGCCCAAAACCATTTTGATAGCCCAATTAAGTCTAACCATTTTTAAACATATGGGAAGCACCGTTACCCATCCTGCCTAACTATGATAACCTAATGCACTTCACTTTAGCAGAACCCACATTTTGGTGATCTTAGTCTTGACAAGTGTTTTTATTAATGCGTAGCATAAAGACTTAAAATTATGGTGAGGGATCCTTTTAATGATTATAAAGTAAGTTTATCACATCCATACGCATCATCCATACATGGCATCATATACACATATATCATCATACATAATAAACATGATAAATAATTTCCTCCAAAAACCCTAATCTGTGTCCACGAATAGTAGGTCTATTGATCATATCAATATTTGTTCAATCACATTAAATAATAACTCTTTACACAAAATATGTTTAATCATATTAAACAATTATTCAATACCACCATGGATTTGTTTTTACATCGATATATCGATAACACATATTCTAATAGTTTCGTTGATTATATCAATGGGAAGACCATTAAACATGTTAATCATATTAAATCTATTTTAACAGTTTGATTAATTTATATCCTCATATAAATCGACTACCTTTTATGATCATGGAATCATTTTCTCATATCGGTAACATGCTAATAATCATCCTAAAGTAGATTTATATATATAGCATATATATAAACATGGCATATTCGAATCAATTGAATCGATAAGCGATTCTGATACCACTGTTGGATTTCGCATATCATGCAAAACAATTAAACGCAGAGGATAATACACGAAACCCTCCAAGGATCCATGCGATTCAAATTAATTCGATGAAAGGGATATGATAGTTACCTCTTGTAGCGCATAAACCTTTGGTAATCAGACTACAGGTGTTGCTCGATGAACGACCACCCTCTGCTGGTATCCACACAGGAATGACTGTCACTGAATGGCATAGAGTGCTAGCTCCTTTCGGTATTTAGGGTTTTTCTTTCTTGGTCGGCGTTTTTCACAAAAACAGCCGCTCACACTCTGCTATCAAATAATGCAAGTAAGGACCCCTTTTATAACAGACCACTTAACCCTAACCTAATCGAATTTGATTAGGTTTAAGTATCTGACATAAGTATTTTAATCAGATACTTAAAGTTAAAAGGGCCCAAATTAAATCCGGTCCGTTCAGTACATTCTAGTTTGCGACCCAATAGATTTATATTATGTTAGCAGTAGGCTAATCCCATTGCAAGCCCATAAGTCATAAGCGGCCTCTAGCAAGACATTATGACTACCCAAATAATATAAAATCAATATTCTGATATCAACCTAATTAATAGAACATGTCATAATCCTTTTGTCACGCGATATCTAGTTGGAACATAAGTCATGATCATTGTCACACTTATATTGTCCAAACATGAAGTTTCTCGATTACAAAGTTGATTGATAAAATCAAATGACATTGATCACTATATCAATTCATTTGAGCACGACCATGCATTTTTCAGTCTAACTTATCGAGGGCCCCATAAGATATCTCTCTCATAAGAGAGGGAAAAATTCTATCTTGATTATTCACTTTCCTCCACATGATTCTCATCATGTTCAATCACAATCTTTATGATTATCCAATTAAAGACAATGTTTGATTATGTCAAAACATGATGTCTCTCATGTAGGAAACTATGATAATCTCAAGTCTGAGGACTTCAATGACATAACTATTATGAGATTACTTATGACACTTAATCCATATAGTGATCTCATGGCGGATCTATCCAGTACCTTGTTCTCCAACAAGTACTTACAAGTTTGATTTGTATCACCCTATACATAATCATCTCATAATCATCAATCAAACTTATACCAATCTTAATTCATTATTAATTTTCATAAACATGAATAACTAGGAATATCAAATTATAATAATAAAACATGCAAACAATATAATAATTTAGAAAAAAAAACTTTCATAAATGAAATTATGACAATACAATTAAGGTCCAATCACAAGGCCTAGGGCATAACTACTAACACATAGATCATAAACATTACTTTCGTGCAAGTGTAATGCAATACCTTCAAGCATTTCACCTTAGGTAATATTGTCACCAAGATCCCATAGTGGTCTCAATTGGCAAAGCCATCTTCTAGGAATTACCTGAAATATTAATATGCACTAAGAAGTCCCCTTCTCTTGGACTTATTATATATGTAAACATAACATAAATATCTCTTGGAACATTCCAACCTCAATCTATGTTTCTTCCATGGGATAGTCCATCATACATCCCGAAGGACATGCCGAATGGACATAACCAAAACATATTTAAGGAACATTCATAGGGATATTATCCATGGGTCATAAACATTAACATACAGGATCGAGACTTGTCTAATATTGTAAAATCGGGGGTATGACATATAATATAATAGATAATATAGTGTAAATGTAATTTAATTAAATAAATAATATTTTGAGACATGTACAAAAAAATTTTAAAGTGAATATTTTTATATGAAAAAGATAATTGTGAAAAGAAAATGAAGCACAAATAAATTTAAGTGTGGAAAAAAAAATGGAACCTAAGATTAACTTGGTTAAATTTTAAATGACATGTGAATATTAAATGTATACATAATTAAATTAAAAATCTAGAGACAATTTATTTAGGAATTGAATTGATTTAGATTAATTTAGATGGACTTGAATTAAATTAAATCAATAGGATTTAAGCTATGGTCAAATTATGATTTAAATGTGAATTGTAAGTGTGTGAAAATATAATTAAGAGTGGATTTTAGGGTTGATTTAGGGTTGAGAGTTTGGTTTTATTTTTGAAGTAGAAATGGACCATTGTTCATTGTAAAGTGAAAGGAAAGAAATGGACCACTTGTTGCAAAATGTGGCTAGCAAAGAGTGAGTGGAAGAGAATGGACTTGGACATATGGGATGGGCTAGATGAAGATTAAAAAAAAAAAAGGGAAATGACCCATTCGACTAAGGAAGCCATTGAGAGAGAAATAGTGCTCTCCACATGTCAGATCATGAAACCATCTTAGGACATGATGTCTTAAAAGAGGCCAACACCTGGACAACAAAAGGAAAGGGTAGGCTTAAAAAAAAAAAAAAAAGAAATGGCCAGCAATTTGCTTCTTCTTCACTGAAACCAATTTCTCTCAACTTGTCCAACAACTTCTCTTTTCCACGGAAATTCTTCTTCACTTTTACTCCATTATCAAACAATGGTGAGCAAGTTTTGAGGGAAGGAAACAACAGCTACTAAAGTAAGAAAAGAAAAACTCAAGTAAATTTAGCAACCATAGCACCCAACCGAATCTCTCTTCTTCTCCTCTATTTCTCAAAGAGTAAGTCACAATTTTAAGCTGAAAATTAAAAGAGAAAAACAACTTGGCAAGGGAAATTCAAGCATCATTTGAACTAAGTTTTGGACGCCAACTTGACAAGGAAACAAGTTCAAGAAGGACCGATGGAAGGAGGGAAAAGAGGAAAAATCACAGCATCTTATTTTAAAGGTTAGGTGATATATTTGTATTGGTAAAATGATTTTTGAAGTGACTGAAACTTTATGAACTTTTGGCGATGAATGTTGCTATAACTTGTAAGTGAATGAACCATTTTTTAGTTGAAATTGTAAGGAAAATTGAGATCCTTGTCGTGTGAAATGGGATGGGGAAAGTCTTGAACTCAAGTTGTCAAGAAAAAGGGATTCTATGAAAGAAGCCATGTTGGACAGTAGGTATGGAATGGGGGACCTGAGATTGCATGAAAAAATAATAATAATAAATTTACACAAACAAGCTAACTTGGATCGCAGGTGACAATGGGAAACAACATAAATTCAGGGTTAAACATGAAAAGAAC
>CAOGCB010147658.1:0-14403 GCA_948266635.1 Cnidoscolus chayamansa
CGGATCGCTTAAATAATAAAATAGTGTGTAAAGTATCATTCCCATGAGAAATTGTGTTTAATTAATAAGATTTTAGTTGAAGCAATTATTTAGATGAATGGAATTTGGTAATTGAGTGAATTAAATTAAAGAAAGCAATAAAAACGTGAATGTAAAAAATTAAGATGACAAATGAACAAATAAAGAAGTAAATGAAATAAGAAACTTAAAATAAAGCAAGAAGAAACTAATTTGGATTAATTGGGATTAAAATCAAATGTGATAAAAATGATTATTGAATTTGGGATTTCATGCTCATATTAACTCAGGTTTTTCCTCTAATTCGACTAATGAATGAGTATTAGTGCATTTGAAGGGAATTGGTTCTAAAATCACTAGATTCTCTTTCAAGATATCAAGATGTAATCTAAATAAATTAATTCCTACTTTCATGGCTCATGATTTAACTAATTCCGTTAAGCTTTTTAACCAGTTTACGAAAATCCCTCTCATAACTTTAGCCTATCTCTAGGTAAAAAATTATAAGTTTTAAATCTTGAGTTTTTACTATTAATATTTCCATTTTGGTCCATGAATTAATGATTTAAAATTAACTTTGAAGGGGTCCAACATCAAAGAAAGTCATATAAGTCTTAAGAAGTAGAATCAAATCAAACACCCATAGATAGAAATTGAGTATTAGATTCTCAAATTTTGAAATCTAAATAAATCTACTCACTAAACAATGTCTTTGCAAGCTCTTTAAATTCCACTTTCTAATGTTCTTTTACCTAATTTTTACCTACAAAATTAAAGAAAACTCTATAAAATACATAACTCATAAAAATTAAGTAAACAATGTAAAAAGCACTTATAGACACGGTATTTTGTCTAGGTAGCTTGATAACATTAAATACCAAAATAAGAAATTAACTCAAAATAATAAAGGCAAATATACATTATTGTCTACCAGACCAATGGTGTCTCAACTTAGCTTAAGTCGCGACCCGCTCAATTGTTATCCAAATCTCCAAGTGAAAGTCTGAATAGATCGGGTAGTGCCCATAACCCAAGCCCAATTGAGTGATCTGCTTGTAATCTCTCACTGGGTCGCTTATCTCGGTTCTTCATCTCATGAGACTTAAGACACATCCTCATGACCGAGGGCCCAAGAAGTCTCTTCTCTTTGACTCCACCACGGTAGCATGATTTTCTTATGATGATTGTTTCTAACTAACAAAGCTAAGCCTCTGAGAGTAAATGGCTCTTTTAAATCACAACCCTTGAAGTCTTGTAAGTAAGAATTTAGAAGAAGATCGAAGGCCCTAAGACCTACCATGTGGTTCATTCCCCAAAGTTTTTAGAGTTTCCATGCTGGCATAAGAAAGAATTGTTTTGTCCCATAGATTGAAGCCATTGGATTCAACCCTTCCCTCCTCATTTCCATTGGATCAAAGCGGTCTTTTCCTTCTCTGGTCGCTCCATTAAAGACCCCAGTCACTTTCGCCCTTGAGCGCCCCATTAAATGTGGCTAATTCAGCCACCATATTTAATGCAATTTGCCCTATAAACTTGAGCCATAAGATGGCTCCTTTAAATGTGAGTCATCCTAACGAGAGGGTTAGGAAACCATTTAAATACTCCACTCCACACCAGTGAGAGGGGGAGGAAAAGAGACGAATGAAATTTTTTTGCTAGAGGAAAACAATTGAAAGGGTATTTTGAAAGTTCTAAAAAAGCTCTCCTAAAGAGAAGGGTTTCAAAAGAAGGTAGCAGATAGGAACAAAAAGTGTTTGATAAGAAAATAAGAGCTATTCTTGAAGGTTTGACGAAAAAGACTTCTAATCGCCAAGAGGATAACTTCGAGTAAGTGATCTCCCTTTTGTTACATTTTTTAGCCAAGTTTTTTTTTAACTTTACACATACCTCCTTGTGTTCCTTTTTTGCCTACACCCATATCTTTGTTTTCACAAAAGGTTTGGCCTAGCCATAACATTTGAAGAAAGTAATCATTTTTATTTGAAATACAAAATGAGTTTAACAAAAATACTTTTTAAAAAAATTAATAACAACAATATGAGGTTTCAAAATCTACTTAGAATCAGATTATTCATTATTGAATCAGGTCGTTCAAATGAGTGGAGATAGTAAAGTATTATCGGACTACACAATTTATGTTGGGTAAAAAGGGAATCAACATCCAGACACAGACTCAAATATTGGCACACGATTAAAATGAGCGTAGTTTTTGAATCCACCTACACCTCGGGGACAATATGGGGTGCCTAGCACCTTCTCCACACGTACAAGAACCCCGAGCTCAAAATCTCCTTAAAATATATTTATGCCTTATCTAAAATAAAATAGTTTTCTTTGATTTTCCTCAAATCGATAGGGGGTAAGGGTAGGGAGGGGGGAGGGGGGCGACTCTTGTTTCCTGCTTTAGTGTGGATGGTGCCTCGACAACTACAAGAAACCTTACAACAACACTAATAAATAAATAAAATAGCTAATTACATGGGCAAAATGAATGCAAAATAAGTTGTAAAATGTGAGTATAAAATTATGTCAATCATTATCTTGCTATAAAATTATGTAAATCATTATCTTGCTATGCCAAAAAAGCTAATATATGATTCAAGAATTAACATGTGCCTACTTTTCTATCCAACCAACTACCAACAAAATTTAAACCACTATGACAATTAAGGTTAAATAATCCACATTTTGGGTACTACTAGCCAATTGCTTGTGTCTTAATGAGGTATTTAAAAATTCCTTTCAGTGCACTTAGATCAGATTTCTTTAGACTTGATTGAAACCTTGCACTCAAAAGATGCAGTTTGAGTTTTCCTAAGATAAAGAAAACCTTTATAATTATTGACTCCCTAAGGAGAAGACTTGATTTTGATGATATCAAAACTTAATGTAATTGAACTAATGATTGTTTGAGCATTTCAATTCCCAAGAAGATAACTATTAGCGATGGAAGAATTGTCATCAAAAGAGAAAATATAGATAACTTGATATGAAGACAAAGTCAAGAAGAAGCTAAGTTTCCATTCATAGAGCAAATGTAAGAGAATTGAGAGTTAGATATTCCAATGAGATATTTTATGTTCAGTGCCTAAAAGTATTCTAAAACTATCTCTGAACTTAGCTTTGAAATTAGAAAAATAGTTTTGAAGATGTTAAAATTGGCTACCTAATTTTGGCTCAAGAGTTAAAATTGGCTAACTAATTTTAGAACATCTAACTAGTTTTTAATAACTGCTTGAAATTAGCAAACTATTTTTAAAATTAGCAAACTATTTTTTTATGATCTCAATTTTAGCAAGCTAATTTCATATTGAGCCTAACTAATTTTAGACTACACATTTTCCAAGATTGCAATCACTAGAAAACTAGTCATTGGTCACTTTTTGCAGCAAAAAATTTGAGGCTTTAACCTCCCCTATATAAATAACCATTTACTCCACTTTGCAAATAATGAAAGTGTTGCATCTTTACGAAATTTAAAAGCCTTGCTTTCAAAGCCTTCATTCAATTTACTTATGCGTCATTGTCAAATCTTTTCTCTCTTCTTTATAGCTCATTCAACTTTAATTCTGTGTAAGAGAGTGATTGTTCTTGTTTTCTAAATCTACTTAAGATTAGTCTAAGTGAGGGTACATCACTTGAAAGAGGTTGTTAAGCACCTTGAAAGCTTAAAGAAGTTTGAGGGGACATCAAACATGTTCACTAAGAACCTAAAAAAACTTAGAGATTATAACTGGTTTTTCTATTTCCTAAAAAAAAAGATCTTAGTGGATTGAAAATCTCAAGAGGAATCCTGATAAGAATGGATGTAGGCTATCTTGTTGAATCACTATAAAATTGATATGTTTGATTTCTCTTAACTTGATGGGTGCCGAAACCACCAAAAATAAATTCTCGTTCCCAAATTAAATTTGTAGTAGTGGAAAGCGAGGTCAATCCCACAGGGAAGTGTTGGAAATTGAATTCCTTGAGAGCCAGTAAATAAGCAAATTTTGTGAGAAGTAAAAAATCTATAAATGAAAAGAATGAACCAGAAATGAATTTTATCAAAATAAATATCAATGGAAAACTTCTTTGTCTGGAGGTCTAATCTCAATTTCGGATTTATTACTTGATCATTGGTGCAAAGATTATTTCTCATCTAATTCACTAAGCCAGTTCTAATTGTCAAAAATGTTTTTGCAACCAATCTTTCCTTATGGGTAAATTAGTACAGAGACGCTCTAATTACTAATTCTAATCATTAGACAATCGTGAGAGACGCTTCAATTAATTTAATCTAACGACCGCATTCATAATTAGAAAGACCCGACTCTAACCAATGAATGTAACACGCTTGATTCATTTAAGCTAGCCTATTTTATTTCACAAGAAAATTTATATATGTGCTAGGTATATGAACCTCTTGATTTACTACTAATTACAAATTTGGAAGACAATTACAGATCCACCAACCTGTATGAAAGAACACAATTCGAGCAAGCAAACAACAATGCCAATTTGGACGTTTACAGGAATTATATCAAACTAATTAAACAAAAATAAAATTGATAATGAAATAAATGAAGAAATTGGATAAGAACAATTTAACCTCTCAAGTTGAATAAACTAGAATCTTGATTAGCTTACAACTGAAATTAAAAGTGTTTAGCCGATGATGGCTATTAAAAACAATAAGAAAAATAAAGAGAAAACGAATCTGCTGTGAAACTACATTCTGGTTTTTTTTTCTTTAGTCAGCTATCCTATTTATAGGAAAAATCCTATAACAACCCATACCTATCCTATAGATTAGGGATATGAAGTTACAACTAATCCTAATCTACTAAAATCGTGGCTATAGAGTCTTCGATCTTCACGCCTCTTCTAATGACGTTCAAATTTGAATTTGATTTCCTCTAACTTAATTTATCTATAACTCGTGCTTTGTTGTGCCCATAATTCCAATACCTTGAAATCATCGTGTTTTCAAATTCAACCTGTGAAAAATTCAAACTTGGTGTTTTCAAATTAATTTACCAAAATTAAGCCCACATCAATCACATAAAAATAGCAAAAAATACTAATTAACAAATCCCCCACATTTGCCTTGTGTTTGTCCTCAAACACCCTATTTATAAACTTTTCATAAGACGGTCTAAATTTTATCTCTACTCACTGTTCTCAGGAATAACAATTAGAATGGTTCAAATTAATATACAAAAGACAACTAGAATAGCTAACACGTTATCATCTATAATATAAAGTATAACAAAGTCCAAAACAAAATTTCCTTAAATGAGGAATGCACTATTTCTTATTATAATGAGCATGCAAATATTAAAAATGCTTCTACACAGCAAAAGTCAACCTAACTTGCCACATCAAACATTTCACACAATTTATATTTGTGACAACTTAATAGGGAGTTCAAGAGCCTTTTTGTGTTTTTCTTTTTTTTTCTTTGAATATTTGTGCTTTATTATTAGTAGATGAACCTATTTTGAGCTTTGATTGGCCTATACAGGGGTTTGCCCTCCCAACATTAATCTTCTCTATTCACAAAGACTGCTTAAGGGGAAACAAGTCCGAACCACTTACTCTAATCAATGATGGTAAATCATCAATTTGTGGCATATTTGTGAACTATTTTACGGCCTCAAAGAGTGTTTAGTTCCCCCAACACCAATCTTTTCCTTTCATAAAGGTTGCTTAAAGGATATAAGCATCGTACCGCTTATACCGATCTATGTTGGTAAACCACTAAAAGCATTTTCTTTTTCTTAACTCCTGACCCTCAAATCAACTGACTTTCATACATTAAAACTCAATTTCAGACATGGCAAGTCAAGATGAAAAATTACAGTGTATTAGCAATCATGCAAAAATTTGTTCTTTAAGTAAGTGCATTCATCCTCAAGTAAAATTCTGCTTAAACCTGTTATATTATATATGAATAGACAGAGAAAATATTTTCATGCTAATTATCTCAAGTATATCAAATTGAACCAATAAAATTAAAATTCCATCAAACTAGAAAAGCAGAGAAAAATTTAGAGAATCCTAATAGAAAAAAGACAAAATAGAGAACTAAAAAGGGCAAATGATTATGAATTAATCCTAAATCAAGTAATGTATAACTATCATAAAAAATTGCAGAGCAAATTAATTCCCCTCCCCCACACTTAATTCAAACATTATCCTCAATATAGTCACAAGCAAAATAATCAAAGAACATAAATCAAAATCAGAGGGAAAAGCGGACTGCCTTGTTAATCCGAAGGCATGGGAGAGGATTGTTGGTGTGACAAGTTAGCCAGAATGACCTTGATTTGTTCGACGTTAAGTTCTAAACTCTTCAAGTATGAATTTAAACCCAATTAAACCTATTGCAGTTACTGAAATTTGGATGGCACTCTAGCATTTTTATTAGTTCAATGAAAATCAATAATCAAAAGTCCCACTTGATCACAATCAATATCTTTCCGAAACCAACCAACAAACTCAATCAAAAACTCATGAATCAAACTGAAATCCTATCTCATCCAAACCCTATTTTTCAAATTGCAAATTTCAAACTGAATTTCCCAATTCAACATGCAGCCAATCAAATGAATTTCCTACCACAATTTTTCAATCAAGAAGTTTCAAAGGAGTAGAATACCTATTATACTGGAGAAATTACTAGAAAGACCCAAAATAGAGAGAGGAAAACCCGAACTGAGGGAGATCTACATGGAGAGAGAGGGAACGGGCTGGAGGTCTGATCTGTATGGGTTCGCATCATGCATTGGTCTGGTGCGCCGTGCATCTACTTGCGTATGGATTCATCTAGGTAATGGGTTCGTGAGGTGCCCTTCATTCGAACACCGTGTGTTTGCTTAGGTTCCAGATGAGGGAGAGAGGAGCAAGCGAGAGATAAGGGCGAGCATTTGCGTGAGCTCGCATCATGCATCACTAGTGTGCTATGGGCTCACATCATGCATCGTTGGTGCGTTGTGGGCTCGTGTCATGCATGGAGAGAAAGGGAAGTCACTGGTGCGCTGTGTGTCTACATGGAGAGAGAGGGAAATCGAGCGAGAGAAAGGGTTCAAAGAGGATCAGAACTAAGGGGATTTAAAAATTGTGAAATTCCCCTTTTTTGCCCTTCCTTTAAATCCTTCTCAGTACTTAAAAGAAAAGAAATCAGAAATGCATTGGGTATTTTTGTCTTCTCATAATCCCACCGTTAAAACATAGGATAGAGTGGTTCTCTTCCTGCAACTACAAATTAAAACAGACCAAAGTGGAAGATGAAAAGAACAAAGATGACAATATTACGAGCAATGTTATAGGCATAACAGTGTATCATAATAAGTCATAATTATTTATTTTTGCTAAAGATAAAATTGCGAATAAAAATAAAATAAAAGGGAATAGAGTAGTTCTGTTTATAGTCTCAGCTAGACTTACATGTTTTGGGTCCTCATTCAGCCAGTTATGTATCGCCCAATGTGATGCTATCAATTGGAGTTGTTTGAAACCCAGCATAGAACGATTTGAGTCGGTGTATGTTAACCTTGAAAGTCTGACCTGTACCGAGACTCTTGATTTCCACAGCACCATGAGGGAAAACATTGGTGACCGCAAAAGGTCCAATCCACCTTGGTCATAATTTCTCGAGAAATAATTTCAGTCTTCAATCATACAGTAGGACCTTTTGGTTGACCGAGAACTCTTTTCCACTGATGGATTGATCATGACACAACTTTGTTTTCTCTTTGTAGATTTTTGAGTTCTCGTACGCATCATTCCTTATTTTAATAATATCAATTCCACACACATTAAATCCGTCAGTGGGATGTTTCATAGCATCATACATATTAAATTTCATTACCTTGCCATTGAATTCCATAGTTAAAGTTTCATCATGAACATCAATCTTAGTTCTTCCTGTAGTTAAAAATGGTCTTCTTAGCAAAATATCATTGGTTCTAGGGGAATGATCATCGTCTATATGAACCACATAAAAATCTGCTGAAAAAAATTAATTTATTTACTTGAACTAAGACATCCTCCAATACCCCCATTTGGATAAACAGTTGATCTATCTGCCAATTATCTGCCAATTGAATCACAATTCCGGTTTCCTTTAAAGGACCAACAATTAGGGACTGGTAAATTGATGAAGGCATTACATTTATTGAAGCCCCTAAATCACAAAGTGTATTTTGAACACCAACATTACCAATTTTATAGGGAATAGAGAACATACCTTTGTCCGTGCACTTGGGTGGTAACTTTCTTTGAATTACTGCATACACACTTTCTTCATACTTACCTTTTGGAACCCAACCAACTTCTTCTTGTTTGTGCATAAATCCTTCAAAAATTTCATATACTGAGGTACTTGTTTAATGGCATCAAGGGAATATTTACTTTAACTTTACGAAAAGTCTCCAGAATTTCTTTCTCCTCTTTTTCCTTTCTCGATTTTTCTAGACATTCTGGAAAAGGAGGCTTAATTGAAATTGCATCAGGTTCAGTTTGTTTCTATTCACCTTCTGGATCTTTTTTCTTTTATGGATCAACTGCCTCAATCTCTTCCTCTATAACACCCTTATGCCCACGACGTGTCTCACGAGGTATGTCTTGTAATTCTTTTCCACTTCTTAATATCACAACATTAACATTTTATCTTAGGATTTAACTCTGGTTGTGAAGGCAAATGCCTTTAGGACTCTATTTTGCTCATAGGTGATGCAATTTGAGATATCTGACCTTCCAAGGTTTGGAACCTTACTTCCATGGATTGTTGAAGTTGTTGGGTGCTTTGTTGAAGTTGTTGGGTGCTTACAGCCAAGCTTTTCACCATATCCTCTAGAGAAGGCTATGATCTTTCTTTATTCTAATATCCAAGATTTAATGACCTTTGTTGGAAATTCTGAGGACGTGGGTTATTTTATGGTGTTGAACCGTATCGAAGATTGGGATGATCTACTGCAAGAATGATGTACTTACCTCATGGACCCTCCTTGGTGGCTCCTGGCTGGTCCCAAAGTTTTGAGCATTTGATGCCATGATGCTTATCGAATTTCATGCTTCCTGAGGTGTTTTATTGACAATAGCTCCAACATCCATCATCTTTCTCTCGATATAGGACAATCCCTCATAAAAGTACTATATGAGGTTTTGCTCTGTGATCCCATGTTGTGGGCACGACAAACACAATCTTTTGAAACTTTCTCAGTAGTCATGCAACATCTCTGAGTCCTTTTGCCTGATGGAACATATCTCCCTTCTGATTTGGGCAGCTCGAGTTGTTGAGAAAATTTTATCAAGAAATAATCTAGCCATTTCATCCCAAGTGGCAATTATTCCAGATGGTAAATAATAAAGCGAATCTTTGGCTGCATCTACAAGAGAAAAAGGGAAAGCTTGGAGTTTGATTTGTTCGAGAGTCACTCCTTATAGCTTCATCCCATTGCAGACTACATATAATTCTTTCAAGTGCTTGTATGGATCCTCATTCTCCCTTCCACAAAAAATGGGCAACAGTTGGATTAGGCTAGATTTCAATTCAAAAGGGACAATGAAGTTTTCAAATGTGATGCACATTGGTGTGTGTTCTATGGGCGCAACAGCCATTTCCTTGAGTTTTGATCACAGCCATAGGAAATGTTTCTTCAAGTTCACTGAATGTATCTTCTTGAAGGTCAAACTCTAGTTCACTTGTAGTTCCTTGAATCATAGATCTTTTAGCAATGGAGGCCAGTTTCTGTAGCTTTGTCTCCTTCCTTAGCCTTTTCGCAGTTTTCTCGATTTCACTGTCAAACTCTAATGGGCCTGCAGGAGAAAATCAAGTCATACAACAAAAAGAAATTGAGAATTAAATTTCACAAAAACACTTCCCTAGCAATGGTGCCAAAATTTGATGGGTATTGAAACCACCAAAAATATATTTCCGTTCCCAAATTAAATTTGTAGTAGTGGAAAGCGAGATGGATCCCACAAGGAAGTGTTAGATATTGAATTCTTTTGAAAGCCAATAAATAAACAAATTTTGTGAGAAGAAATCTACAAATGAAAAGAATGAATAAAAAAATGAATCAAAATAAATATCAGTAGAAAGCTTCTTCGGTTGGAGATCTAATCTCAATTTCGAATTTATTACTTAATCATTGGTGCAAGGATTATTTCTCACCTCACTCACTAAGTCGGTTCTAGTTGTCAAAAATGCTTTTGCAACCAATCTTTCCTTATAGGTAAATTAGTATAGAGATGCTCTTACTATTTATAATCGTTAGACAACCGTAGGAGACACTCCAATTAATTTAATCTAGTGATCACATTAATAATTAGAAAGACTGGACTCTAACCAATTAATTCAAGATGCTTGATTTATTTAAGCCAGCCTATCTTATTTAACAAGAGAATTTATATATGTGCTAGGTATACAAACCTCTTGATTTACCACTAATTACAGATTTACAAGACAATTACGGATCCACTAACCTATATGGCAGAACATAATTCGAGCAAAGCAAACAATAGCGCCAATTGGACTTTTATAGGAATTATATTAATAAATTAAACAGAAATAAAATTGATAATGAAATAAATGAAGAAATAAGATAAGAACAATTACAGCACCGTGAAATCATCGTGTTTTCAAATTCAACCTGTGAAAATTCAAACTTGTCAGCATAACCAGTGTTTTCAAATTAATTTACCAAAATTAAGCCCACATTAATCACATAAAAATAGCAAAAAATACTAATATACAGACACAGATACAAGAGTTAGTCCATAAAGGTTTCATCAGGCCAAGTACATCACCATGAGGTCACCTATACTATTTGTAAAAAAGAAAGACTGAACGATAAGATTACGTATAGATTACAGACAGTTAAACAAGGTCACCGTTAAGAATAAGTATCCATTATCAAGGATTGATGATTTGTTCGACCAGTTGGCAGGAGCTAGTTGCTTCTCCAAGATAGACTTGAGATCGGGCTATCATCAATTACAGATCAGAGAAAGTGATGTACCCAAGACTGCATTTCGCACGAGGTATGAGCACTATGAGTTCCTTATAATGTGGTTCGGGTTAACTAACACCCCACCTGCATTCGTGGATCTTATGAACAAAGTTTTCATATCGTTCTTGGATCACTTTGTGATAGTCTTTATTGACGATATCCTAGTATATTCTAGAAATACAGAGGAGCATGCCCGACATCTCAGACTAGTTCTACAGATAATGAGAGAGCAACAATTGTACGCGAAGTTCTCGAAGTGTGAGTTTTGGTTGAGCAATATGTCTTTCTTAGGACAAGTGGTGTTAGAACATGGCATCGAGGTGGACCTTAAGAAAGTAGAGGTGGTAGCAGACTGACCCACACCCACTACAATTACAGAGATCATAAATTTTACAGTTTTGGCTTGCTACTATAGGAGATTTGTATAAGATTTCTCCAAGATAGCTGCTCCGATGACACGATTGACACAAAAGAACCAGAGGTTTGTTTGGTTTCATGCATGTGAAGAGAGTTTTCAGAAACTGAAAAGAAAGTTGACTGCGATACCAATGTTAGCTTTGCCGAAGATAAGTGAAGACTTCACCATATATTGTGATGCATCCAGAGTGGGATTAGGGTGTGTTCTGATGCAGAAGACTGAGTCATATCATATGCATCAAGACAGCTTAAGAAGCATGAGAAGGACTACCCGACTCACGATCTAGAGATGGTTGCAGTGATATTTGCACTGATCACAAGAGTCTTCAACAAATTCTAACTCATAAAGAGTTAAATATGAGACAAAGACGATGGGTAGAACTGCTTAGTGATTACGACTGCAAAATACAGTATCATCCGAGCAAAGTGAATGTAGTAGCTAATGCCCTTAGTCGGAAATCATTGAGTAGTTTATCTCACATCATTACACTACGGCGACCGATGGTCACAGAGTGGTATAGAATGACCAGTGAAGGGCTTCGACTGGAGATAACAAAGAATGGTGCTTTAGTGGCACAGATGAAAGTAAATCCAGTGTTTCTTGAACAAGTGGCTCAGAAACAACATGAAGACTCAGAGTTGATCAGAATTGCCAGGTCAGTACAAAAAGGAGAGAATAATGAGTTCAGATTTGACAACCAAGGTATTCTCCGATTTGGTAACAAATTATGTGTGCCAGATATGTTACATTAAAGGGAAACATTATAAGTGAAGCACATAATGCTCGCTATAGTGTTCACCCTAGGGCCACAAAAATATACCAAGATTTAAAGAAAGTTTATTGGTGGTTTGCAATGAAAAGGGAAATCGCCATATTCGTATCATTGTGCGAGGTGTGCCAGAGGGTTAAGTTGGAGCACCAAAAGCCAGTAGGGATGTTGAACCCACTACCGATTCCAAAGTGAAAGTGGGAACACATCTCTATAGATTTTATTGTTAGACTGCCAGTTAGTTCTAACAGGTGTGACTCTATATAGGTGATAGTTGACAGACTCACGAAGTCAGCACACTTCCTACCGATAAGAACTAGGTACTCTGTAGACAAATTGGAACAAATCTATATAGAGGAGATCATCAGATTGCATGGTACACCGATATCTATAGTATCTGACAGAGGATTCCAGTTTACCTCACGGTTCTGGAGAAGTTTGCAGAATGCTATGGGAATAGGGCTAGATTTTAGCACGATATTCCATCCACAGACAGATGGACAATCCGAGAGGACCATTCAGACAATTGAAGATATGCTTCGGATGTATGTGCTGAATTTTAGAGGTTCTTGGAAGCAACACCTACCATTGGTGGAGTTTGCTTACAATAACAGCTACCATTCGAGCATATAAATGGCTTCGTATGAGGCTTTGTATGGAAGGAAGTGAAGATCTCCTATATATTAGGAAGAAGTCGGAGAACGTACACTAGTTGGACCTGAAATTATGGAAGTCACCAATAGGGTGATTCCCATAATGAGAGAAAGACTGAGGACCGTAGTAAGCAACATCTTTTGTGTGGCCTGTCATCCTACAGTGATAGCAAAATTTATCTTTTTTTATGCCGCCAATTCTCCTCCTATTATTTGTCCTATTACTCAAACCTGTTTTTCAACCGGCATTGGTTCCTTCTCTCTAGGTCTGAGTTATCAAGTTTGATGCGACAATATTTGAAGGTTATACAGTGATTATATATTCTGATACCAAGTTAAGAAATATAAAATATCTATGAGAGAAATGACCTTTAAGTAAATAAAATCAATAATCTTTGGATAATAAGAAATATATAATATGTAAGGGACACCTAAAATCAGAAATTTTTGTGTGATAAAATATAAAATATGTAAGAGAAATATAACATTTAAAATCATGAATCTTTAAAACTCTCTTATTAATAGATAAATAATTTTTTTTAATAGATACAAATTGAGATTTAAGAAAATTAAAAAAAATTAAGAATTTCTTATTAATTAAAACTACTGTGATAAATAAAAATATAAAATAATTTATTTGTTGACACATAAAATATAATTTATTTTATTATTAATTAAACCCAGACCGTTTTGATGGAAGGTTCTTACAAAACTCCAATGGGCAATGGACCAATTCCTTTGGTACCAAAAGGTTGATAATCGCCGGCCCTAAGGGCAATGGACCAATTCCTTGATGATTGTTTTTGGGGCTAAGGTAATAATGGATTTATTATTTTACAACAGATAAAAATCATAATTCGAATTAATAATTTTTTTTAAAAATATATAAAAAAATTTCATTTATTAAAAGATATTATTATATATAATAAAAACTGAATTTCCTCTTAAAAGGTGATTAAATTGTTACTTTAATAATATTAATATAATAATATTTTTTATTTTTTTCATAGAATACAAATTGAGGTTTAATAAGAAAATTAAAAAAAAAGTTTCAAGAATTTCTTACTAATTGTCTTTTAACTCAGAAAGAATTTTCAAAGCCATAAAGTCTCCCAACAAAAGAGAAGGAACTCATAAAAAGTTGTTGGCAAATGCCATGGAATTTAATGTGAGGAAGAAGACGAAGAATAGTCTGTAAGTCAATGGCGTGTAGTAGCATCGACCCATTTATCTTCTTCCCTCATTTTCCTTTCTTCCAATCACTTAATTTATCATTCCTTCTCCAGACTACAAGAAAATGGATAAAGATTTGAACCCCTTAGCCTTAAATATTTTGTTGAAGTTGAGCAATATTGCTCTCCAAGAACTTTTATTGGCATGTGGACTCGAAAAAGATGTTGCAAAAGTTGAGGAGAGCTTAAAAGACATCAAGGCTGTGCTTTTGGACGCCGAGAAACAGCGGTCGAAGAGTTCATCAATACAGGAATGGCTGAAGAGACTTGAAAATGTGCTTTACGATATACAAGATGTGATGGATGAGATAGA
>CAOGCB010147746.1:0-13918 GCA_948266635.1 Cnidoscolus chayamansa
TGATTGAGACCAGCGGAGGAAGTTTTCTCCATTCAATCGTATTGTAGTGATTTGAATAGAGTGTGACTCAACACTACTGATCTTGGTAGTTTTGGATGAAATCTGGGTTTCGGAGTTTTCTGAGATGGTAGACATTTCAGAAGATGAAAAAAAACAGTTTAAGGATCTCGGAATTTCAGAGTTAAGGCTCTGATACCATGTGAAATAATTTGTATCTTCTTTATTCTGTTCTGTTACTTTCATATTGCATATACACAAGTTTATATACATGAGAAACTAATCAATGCTAGCTATAATGTAGCTGAAATCCAGGGATTCATATCCCTGGATTTAATTCTCAAGGATCATGTCTTGATCCTTGAGAATCCGACATGAGATCTGTCTTTAATCCTTGAGAATCAGGGATTGATTCTTCTTGATCTGGAATTGAATCCTCTCTAATTAGGAGTTGATTCTTTCTATCTTTGTCAACAGTAGGAAAGCTGAACTACTTGACAGTAACTCGTCCAGACATCGCATATTCAGTTAGTGTAGAAAGTTAATTCATGTTCTCTCCTACCATTGCTCACTGGGAAGCATTGGGACAAATACTATGCTACTTGAAAGGAACTCCAAGACGTCTCTTATATAGTAATCATGGATGTTCAGACATTCAATGTTTTATTGATGCAGACTGAGAGGTTCAAAAGTCGATAGAAGATCCATGACAAGATATTATGTGTTCATGGGAGGCAATTTGGTGCCATGAAAGAAAAAGAAGCAAAATGTGGTCTCCCGTTCTAGTGCCGAATTTGAGTATCGAGCCAGTGCAAACTATATGTGAAGTACTATGGATGAAAAAAACTATTAGAAGAAATTGGTTTCAAAGATTTCTTTACCCGCTAAATTGTGGTGTGATAATCAAGCGACTATCCATATTTCCTGTAATATGGTATTTCATGAACAAACTAAGCATATTCAAATTGATTGTTACTTTGTTCTTAAGAAAATCCAATAAAAGAAAATCTCCACAGGACATGTCAGAATTGGAGAACATTAGGATTAGGAGACATCTTTACTAAAGCTTTGAATGGACCTTGATGAATACATTTAAAACAAATTGGTCATGATTAACATCTATGTTCCAACTTGAGGGAGAGTATTAATAGAATATTACCTCATTAAGTAGGTAGATTAAATAGCAATTAGTTCCATATTCACTTGAATTTAGGTCATAATTCTAAGGCTTGATTTTAGGATTAACTTCTTATTTAATCATCACCTATGTATATAAATAGGACCTCTTCTTCCTTGTCAAAATACACCAATAAAATATCTCTATATTTCCTACAACTTACAGACTAAAGGACTAAAACGGCTAATTTTGAAACAACAGGGATGTAACTGTGTATTAGACCAAACATTAGGGTGGTTTGCTAATTTACCATTTTAATGATAATGTGAACTGGTCAGGGGATTCAATATAATTTAATTCATGAATTTGATTGTGCTTCAAACAGCATAGGCAACTGGCATCTCAAATGCAGTTACATGCAATTCGTATTTATTGCAGCATCTGATTTTTTTTTGTTCCCTCATTTATTAAATAAAGTTGACAAATGTTATTACTATCTTCTTTTCTGACAAAGGTCCTCCAATCATCTCATAAAATATGAAAGTTAAATATTATGCAACTTAGTTGATTAGCTTATGGTGCCATATTCTCTCACACTATCCTATAGCTCATCAAGTAGCTTTTTGGGTTTAGATGCATTAAAGGTGAACCAGCAATTGAAGAATACTATGATATGTACTTGGAAACTGAGCAATACTGGAATCAGATATCAGAGGCAGTCATGCAGTCCCCTATTGCTCAGCAATTGCTTACACCTGGAAGAGTGGTGGTTGTGAAGTCACAATCAGTGAGTTCGTAATTTGTAGTTGGTGCATATATTTTGAGTGTATCTTGCTGATCAAAAATGATTTCCATGTTACTTTTCTTCTGCACTTCTCTCTCTCTTTTCCTTCCTAAAAATGGAAAAAAGTTTGTATCATATGCTTTCTGAAGCATTGATGTTATTTAGTTATGATTAAGATGGTTCTTCCAGCAAAAATAGATCAAGTATATGCGGTCTAATGCTACATTATCAGCATTGCATAGTGTGAAAGAAAATATGTATTGGTTTCTTTTTTCAAATTGTTAAAAATTACTACAGTAACACACTAAAATCAATGCGCAATATGATGGAATACACTGAGCACAATCTTGTTCGCAATGAATGAAAAGAATAAAGATTTGGGGAAAGCAACAATAATGTGAAGGATGAACAATAACTACAATTAATGCTTAGTCTGTTTTTTGTTTTTATATGCTTGATCAAGATAAATCATGTAACATTGGAAGTTAAATGACATGCAATGGTGCTTTGCATGCATATTTTTTTACCGACGCTGGTTTTTAATATAAAAGAGTGTAAAGTTCATTCTCTTGTGAATGCCATTTTTAGCATTATGAACTTATTGTCTTATAAAGTGGCAAAATTAAATGTTTCATTGTTTAGTTCACTTTTAGTTTCTTTGCCGCAGTCACTATGATTGGTAAATTTAAGGTATTGTCAATTACAGGCACAAGACCACTTACTTGGCGTTGTTGTGAAAGGATCTTCTGTGAATATGAAGCAATACATAGCTTTGGTTCTGAAACCTGATCTGTCATCATCAATGCCTATATCCAATCTGCAAGAGAAAAAGAGTGGTGATGGACCACAAGCTTATTTGCTGATGCCAAAATCAAAGCGTGGTGGTGAAGATTACTTCTATTCTTCCACTTCACGCAAAGGATCTGGTATTATCAACATAAAATTGCCGTACCAAGGCAGTGCTGCTGGTGTTAGTTATGAAGTTAGAGCAATGGATAATAAAGAATTCTTATGCATATGCAATAAAAAAATTAAGATTGATCAGGTTGGACTTCTGGAGGATGTTAGCAAAGCAGCTTTCTCCAATACAGTTCAGCAGTTGTTGGAACTGAAATCTGAAGGAAATAAGTATCCTCCTGCCATAGATCCACAAGGTAAAGCCACTGTTGTTGAAATTTTTTTTTTTTTTTTTTCAAAAAGTGAACTGTTTTGATAGTGGTAAGATGTGATTGACATGAAATTTAGCACTTGCTCCATTCAGGGCTTGCAAGACCATTTGGGCTAGGTCCACACTGGCAATTAGGGTAAAAATTGCAATAGGATTCTTGCATGCGGAACTGGCAATGACATTTTCACTGTTCTATTGTTTTGGAAGCTGTATTCTCTACAAAGTTAGGATGACTCAACAGTTTAATCACATCCTACACTTCATTGACTATCTAAAAAGTTATATGCAATATCTCATCTCCATGCTCTAACCTTTTTCACTCTTAACAAAATTTCGGATCATCTCCTATAATGAGGTTTCCTGTCATGCTGTAGTTGTATACTAGGTGCCTTCCTATTAATATCATCCCGTGGTAAGTGAGAAGCAAGAATATTACTACTTTTTCTACTGTTGGTGCTTTACTTTTGCTTGGGGATCTGATTGCACATTTGACATGGGAGTCTTGACTACATGGCCTGCATTTTACCATTCTTAACCTGTATATGATATGGGCTACAATAATTCCATTGTGGTACATAATTATTGATGTTGGATTGTCTTAATAACATTGGCTATATGTGGATCTTCAAATGTTGAATTTTAATGCATGGCTGGAGTAGCTTATTCTTGATGTAATTTTCTGTGATTTTTAAAAATTATAACAGATGTTTTTTTTTTTAAGATGCCGAAATTGTATGTCTGGTTATAGTCACCTAATGCATAATGCAGTCATATTGTGATCATCAGCAAAAAATAACAAACAGATTAATTTTGGCTCTTTCTCTCCAATTGGCTGCTCTTCGTAGCAGCATTTTTTAGTCTTGATTAGCACTCTTGAATGAACTGCTTTTTTCGACGATTCTGTTTCAGAGTTGAAGATGAAAGATATGAATCTTGTGGAAGCATATAACAAATGGACTAGACTGCTTCAAAAGATGGCAATGAACAAATGTCATGGATGCATAAAATTAGAGGAGCATATAGCCTTGGCCAGAGAGATAAAGAAGCATAAAGATGAAATTGAGAAGTTAAAATACCAAATGTCTGATGAAGCATTACAACAGATGCCAGACTTTCAAGGCAGGGTATGTTTTATGATGAAGCATTATGTTCTCTTGCTAATAGTCCAAGGATAGACATACAGCATCCTTGTGAAAAAGTTAAATTGTGCATTTGCAGATTGATGTTCTGAAGGAGATTGGTTGTATAGATGCTGATCTGGTTGTGCAAATTAAAGGTCGTGTTGCTTGTGAGATGAATTCAGGGGAGGAGTTGATATGTACCGAGTTTCTATTTGAGAATCAACTTGATGAGCTGGAACCAGAAGAAGCTGTAGCCATAATGTCTGCCTTTGTGTTTCAGCAGAGGAACACTTCTGAGCCTTCTCTTACACTCAAACTGTCTGAAGCTAAAAAGAGGTGATTCCCCTTTCTATCTGCTGTCTTTGATTTTTGCTTATAGCTGCAAGATTCATCTTTTTTCAAGTTATATTACTAGAGATTTCATTTAAAAAAGTTATTGGTTTGTTTACAAAATGCTTCTTTGCTCGTATTTATTTTTTAAATTTCAATTGTTAGCTTCAAAATTAGATCATCAGACTTGGGAAACATGTTTAGAACACCTTGCATTGACACATCATGAACGGTACCTAGTCAGTCTCTTGTTATTTTGTCATAACATCTTTTAACTGTGGGTTTTTGTCTGATACTGTATGTGTGTATTATCGCAGTGATTTTGTTTTTAGTGGAAATGGCTTCAAAAAGATTCAATCTTCCAAATTCTCATTTTCCAAAATAAATCCATGTAAAATTATGTGCTCTTGTTGTTTGCCCATTCAGCCCATCGTATTTATTGAATGCACAAAGGACTCTTGGACTCGTAGGTGTGAGGCATACACCTCACAGGCATAAGGTGCAAAAGAATTAAAATCTGCTAGAAAAATCAAAATTCATGAAGGCATTTATAACCAATTCAGAATATTAAAATTACAACTCAATCTAAATCCAATTATAATGACATAACAATGCTAAACATTTATAACAAATTTAAAATATTAGCATCAGAAGATCGAAGTCTTTAACCTAGTCATTTTTGCTGGGATATGCACAAGCGATCTACCTGAAAAGTGTCACCTCAATGTGGCTTGTTAAGTTCTAAATCAGCACTAGAAGGACCCAATTACTTTTATCTAGTATCATGATATTTGTCACGTTTTCTGCCACTCGTACTAAATTTATTCATTCCAACATGCTGGTGCAAATAATAAAATTACAGGAAAACATGCATGCACACATGCACAAAATGCGCATCAAAATGTTCAAATAGGAGAGACGACAGATGTTTAAAAGAAGGAAAAGGGGAAAGGGGGGAATCATAAAGGGGAACCGAGAGGAAAGGACTTGGATGTGATGACCCAGGAAAAAGATATAAAGAAAAAAAAAAGTTTTTTGCCAAGATCTAAGGTATGCACTGGGGGACAAATGAGCCTTGGCAAGCAACTCTGGCATGATGGTTTGTAAACATTTCAGCGACGACTTCCAGATGATGGCAATGGTGTTTTCTCTATTGACTACATGGCACTTAATAGTTTCTAGTAGATCAGAAGTTTGCGAGTATTATTGTTCCCTTTATTTTTTTTTTTTAACAATTTTTCAATCTAATCCCAGATATTTTCATTGCAGATTGTACAACACAGCAATAAGACTTGGAGAGCTTCAAGCCCACTTTAAATTACAGATAAACCCTGAAGAGTATGTGCAGGACAATCTTAAGTTTGGCCTTGTGGAAGTAGTTTATGAGTGGGCAAAGGTTTGTTTTAACAGAACACTTTTGACTCTTTGCTATGCTTTGTTTTTCGTGATTTGCTATTACATATTATAATAGTGGAAGACAGATAAATAAAAATTAGCAAGTTTAGTAAAGAGAGGCTTAGTTTCTCAAATGGTACAATCTTTTTTGTGTGGCAGGGAACTCCATTTGCTGATATCTGTGAACTTACGGATGTTCCTGAAGGCTTGATTGTGCGGACCATTGTCAGGCTGGATGAGACATGTCGAGAGTTCAAAAATGCTGCTGCTATCATGGGTAATTCTGCACTCTATAAGAAAATGGAAGCTGCGTCCAATGCAATAAAACGAGATATAGTTTTTGCCGCAAGCTTGTACATTACAGGGGTTTAATTAGGTCAGAGCTTGAATGATTTATGGCCTACCCAAGTATTAGGGAATTATAGTTTAAATGGAACCATTATAGTTTAGGTCTTAGTGAAATTTGTCAGTACTGTTGCATGTTCTGTACTCTATTAATTTCCCTCTTTCTTTCTTTTTCGATTTCGTTTTCGTTTTCCTTGTTCTTTCTTCCTGTGAAATTTGGCAGGAAACTCTTCTGTTACGGCCTTATTTTTGGTCTGTCGGTTAAGATTGCCCCTTTTTACTAGAGTCTCGAAAGGTCTACATGCCAAAAGGCGTTATGGTTGCCTTGGAATGTAAATCGGGGTGGCTACTTGTCCACGAGGGCTGAATCTCAGAAACCTGTCTACGACACATCTAGATGTGTCGTTTGTTTGAACACAGCACAATCCGACAACCACTCTCCATTTCATTTATCACTCCTCTTGGGCTTCCTTGTAGCACATGTGACCTGTAACAAAAAGTCAGGTATGAGTCGAGACCAATGTAAAAAACTCAGTCTTCAAAATGAGTAATGAAACAAGTGCAAGGTATCAGTTTTGTTTTCCTCTGCAAGAGACTTAGTGTTTTATATTTTTTGTTCACCTTACAAAGACCCACTCCCTAAGATATAGTGTAAACATACCAATCAAAGTTCAAATCATGAAGGCACTCCCAAACGCTTGTGCCAAAACAATGGGTGAGGATGGCATCCCACACCACATCCATCAACTTGTATCAATCACAACAATTAAAGTCTCATCTCCATATCCCCAAAAAGCTCATGTTATTGACCCATTTCTAACATTTTCATATACATTTATCCATTTCATTTCCACTTCATATGGCACCACCCATGTTAGATTATATATCAATCAATTCTGATACTGGCACGTAGCTAAAGTGTCAAATCTAAATAAACTTTATCCATTTTATTTCAATCAACCACATAATATTAAATAAAATTTTTTACTTCATAAATAATTTAGTAGTTATAAAATTAAATTGAATTGAGTTTATTTATTTATAACAAAGATTCTCAATTTACTTATTTAACGGACATGACATGTAATATTTAAAAGAAATATCCAAAAAAGTACTTATCAACAAAAAATAGTATATGAAGCAATAGAAACATGGAAGAGAGAATTGATGAAACTGTCCTCCTTATCTTTAAGCTTATATATGTTGTCCCATATGGATGTATATATATATTGATGATGTTGATGCTGAACCTTTTAAATAAGGTGGGATATAAATAAGAGAAAATTGGTATTATAGTATATAAATTGTTGGCACCACCTTAGCCGGAGGATACTTACATGAGATACACTACAAAATTACACGTCAGCTCTCGCAGGACAATCAAGTCCTATCACAGAATTACTTGGCCATTTTATAAGATTTGCGAGGAAGGTAGTGGTGAACCAATGCCATCTATGTTTTGATGTCAAATCTATGTAGGGGCTAGGATTTATTTTATATCTTCATAGCGAGCTAAGGGCTTTGAACCGAACCCAAATCTTGGGAGCTGTGAATTACATAGTTAGGTAGCTCTGAGTTATCTCTATCGTTGTAAGATGTGGGACTTCATCTCTAAGTATAATAGGTAGGGTTAGCTTTTTATTTTTTGCATGTTAGGAATATTTTTCTTCGTGAAATTTCCAACTTAGTTGAGAGCTCTTTCAGCAGATATTTTTTAAGTTTCATTGTCATATGGTTTCTTTTCTAAGGAACACAAACACATTCTTTTAAGTGATGAGACTTGAATGTTTTTATATTATTAAAATTTTGATTTTTTTTTTTTATATTCAATTCTTTTAACTCTCAACATTTTCTTTTAAATATAAATTTTAAGTATTATACGAATAGCTATATACGCAGATTATTATGAATGTAATTTTCATATATTAAGGAAGAAAAATTCATAAGTTGAAAATGCAATTATCAATTAAACAGTTTAATATAAAAAGAGAGGTATATTAGAAAATATAATATAAGTTATAAAAAAAATCACATTAAAATAAATACGAATCTAATTTGAAATTGAAGAAATGATAATTCTAAAGTGAAAATTAGAAAGATGAAAGAAAATGAAGGTGGAATCCAAATTCAGTGAATTAGAAATAAGTAAAGTGATGATTAGAAAACTAGTTCATCCTTATCGAATCCAACATCTTGCATTTGTCCTGTTGGAAAAGGAACATCATCACCTGTCATGCATGCAGCCCTGTTTGCTTTGCTTCCATTATATATTTATCAGCAACACCTTTAACTATAAATACACACCCATTTTTCTTTTTTATCTTCCTGCTTATTAAAATTATTTTTACAATCTCTCTGCTCTGCTAAAGACTATGTTCTCCAGCATGTTGCTCTGTTCCATGCATTCCAACAGTTCAAGGTAATCTTCTTTTTTATTGCTTGCTGCTGTTACTTGGTTCTTTTTCTTTGTTATATTTATCTGCATTTCCGGACATTTAATCGTATAACAGGATAGGTAACTGCCGATGAAACAAACAAAGATCTCTGACTAACTTGGCCAGCTTTTCTGCTTCTCACCACCTCCACTTTACTAACTCTGAAACATAATTGTTTTCTAACCAGCATATATACAAAGCTCAGTCTATTAAAGGATGCACCTCCACCCCTCTTTATATTAGAAACGGATCATAGAAGCACCCCTCAAAGATCACTCCATAATTCTCCCTTTGACACCACATATTCATTATTTTTAATTTTATTAAAATTTTTTGTTTTACTTAAATTTTAATAAATAAGACGTGTACATCATTTTATCGGATTCTAAACCCCACCAACTAAATTATATATATATATATATATATATGGTGCTTTGCAAAAATATTAACTTATAAATTTTATAATAAATCTTTATAAAAAGATCCAAATAGCGTCTGAATTCATAGGATATAATTATAGTTAAACAATTTTATATTAAATTAAAAATATGAAATTTAATTGCAAATATTTTTTAAAAAAAATCAGAATAAACATTTTTTTTACATATATAAAAAGAAAATGCACTGCAATTAAATTGATATATGATACTCTTTTGCAGTGACTTACAATACGAATTGCAATACAACATAAAGACTTCAATATAAACTTCATTTACTATTAAAATGGTTAATAACAATAATTTCCTTTTTTAAAAATTTTTTATTTAATATTTCTAAGATTAAAAATAAATAATTTATTTTTATTTTTATTCGCGACGAAACTTAAAAAGGAAAAAAAAAAATTGAATAAAGAGATTGAAGACCATTCCACGTCCACGTGTTTCCAACCAAAATAAAATTGGAACACTCATTTCACACACGTGTATGATCCAGACAGCGAGTTTCCATCTAAAGCACTTCCCAGAATCCAAATAGATATTCCTCTACTCACATCTTCACGCTCTCTTCTCATCTTAGCACTAACTCCAATGATTTCACTCAATCTTGCAATTACCGTCTCACCGGTTAACCGAATACCGCTTCTCAGTCACTAATACCAATTTTCCGGTGTCCAGGAAGAAGAAGAAGCAACACAGCCACCTGAGTGACCTCGAGATTGAAGGCGACGACCTTGGCTCCTTTTACTCAATTCCTTTCGACAGAGATCCAGTGGTCGTCAAGCCATCGAGATTCAATCTTCGATCTGATCACCTTCTGAGGTCTGACCACTCCATCTTCCAATTCATTCATCAACTGTTTTTTTTTTTTTTTTTTTCATTTCATCACTTCTTTTTGGACGTTTTGCAGCCTCGGAGAGGTGAAGCTAAAGAAGAAAGGAGAAATGGCTAACAAGGTCTCCAATTTCTCCGACCTAATCCAACGAGTGGCAGCTTCATGTTTGCTCCACCCACTCGCCGCCGGTAGGCAGGATTCCGGGAATGTGGCTGATGTGTACGAGTACGAGACTGACGAGCGGGAGGGCTTTGAGGAGGAAGAGGAGGAAACTGTGGAGGAGGAGATGGAAGAGAAGAGAGGGAGTGTGAAAGGTTGGGACCACCAGAAGAAATACAAGAGCGGAATGGTGGCTATTGAGAGAGTGATAGAGATGGAGATGCTAATGAACGAAGTATTCGATTCAGTTTCGGAGATGAAGAGAGCGTATGTGAGTCTACAAGAGGCGCACTGCCCGTGGGACCCGGAGAGGATGAGGGTAGCTGACGTTGCAGTAGTAGGGGAGCTAAGGAAGCTGGGTGTTTTGAGAGAGAGGTTCAGGAGGTGCGTAAGTGTTGGTGGCCATGGAGGGAGAAAGAGAATTGATGGCAGCGTAAGAGTGGGGATGTTGAGGGAGGTGGTGGCGCCGTACGAGGCTGCGGTGGAGGAGCTGCAGAAGGAGGTGAAGTCGAGGGAAGTGGAGGTGGAGAATTTGAAGGAGAAGCTGAAGAACCTTAGCACCAGCCTGAACAGTGGGAGTGGAAAGAAAGGGAGGTCTCAATCAAAGAGGAAAGTCAGCTGCAGTCAGGCTGCTCAAGGTACTCGCTTTTATTTTCATGACTACTATGAGATTGAATTATAAATGTTTCACTGGAACTAATTGAGGGAAATATCTGAAATTTCAATTACTGTAACAGTTGCACCAGCACCAGCTCCGGATCTTTTTGAAGCATCCATGAACCAGGTGAAAGAGACCTCAAAGTCCTTCACATCGCTTCTTTTATCCCTCATGCGCGCTGCCCATTGGGACATTGCCGCTGCTGTCCGCTCCATTGAAGCCGCGGCTGCTAAAGTGAACCACACTACTGCCATAGCATCTACCGCTGTAGCTCATCATGCCAAGTATGCTCTGGAGTCCTACATTTCACGGAAAATCTTTCAGGGCTTCGACCATGAGACCTTCTATATGGATGGCAGCCTTTCCTCTCTTCTCAACCCAGACCAGTTCCGGCGTGACTGCTTTACCCAGTACCGGGACATGAAGGCGATGGACCCTATAGAGCTTTTAGGAATCTTGCCAACTTGTCACTTTGGGAAATTCTGCTTCAGAAAGTACGTTGCCATAGTGCATCAAAAAATGGAGGAATCCTTGTTTGGAAACTTGGAGCAACGCCGGCAAGTATTGGCTGGCACGCATCCAAGGAGTCAGTTTTATGGCGAGTTCTTGGGCCTGGCCAAGGCCATTTGGTTGCTTCACTTGCTGGCATTCTCGCTCGTCCCCGCACCAAGTCAGTTTGAGGCAAGTAGGGGAGCTGAATTTCATCCGCAATATATGGAGAGTGTAGTGAAATTTTCTGGTGGCCAAATTCCAGCTGGTCAGGTAGTGGGGTTCCCTGTTAGTCCTGGGTTCAAGCTTGGAAATGGATCAGTTATCAAGGCTAGAGTTTATCTAGTTCCCAGGACATGAATTGTTTGCAGTTTTGGTTGTTGAATCGCTCTTGTGCTATAGGATGTAACGGGTTGAATGGTTAGCCCTCAAAACTTTTCTTCTCTTAAGAAAACTCGTAAGATATTCTATAAATGAAATATTTTGCTAGTTCTAGTCGGAATAGAGAGATTAATGATGTAAGTTAAGTCGTGTTATGATGAAGATGTGTCGTTTTGAATGGGAACCACTTGGGGCTTGGGCTATTTGGAACATGCTATACATCCAACAAAGCGTTATAAACTTATTTAACAGGTAAAAAAAAATCACCAATGGCAATTTGAAATCGAAACACAAATTAAATAGGCATTGTAAAAAATTATTACTCAATAGACAAAAATAATAAAAAAAAAACATGGACTATGAAAAGCAATGCATTTTTTTTCTTAAAATATTTTTAAATCACCTTTAATGGATTTCTCTTTAAAGAAAAACTCATTAAACTGAATAAATTCTTAATATTCTAGTGAAAATTTTTAAAATTGAATTAAAAGCACACAATTAGACAATCGGGAATCAAACAACTAATACTATGTTTTGGAAGTCTTAAAAGGTAAAATAAGGTTTTATAAAATTGAAGTAAGATAAAGTAATGACAATGTTTTATAAAATTAAAAGTAAGATAAAGTAATGAAAAAGGTTCTATAAATTTAAAGTAAGATAAAGTAATGAAAAAACGTTTTATAAAATTAAAGTAAGATAAAGCAATGAAAAGCAAGATTTGTTTTTTCAGATAAAAGCTACAAACTCTGACTTAATTGGCTTAGAACAAAGCATTGAAATAGATTATAGCAAATTAAATCAGTCTAAAAGAATGAGATAAAAATAAACTAACATAAAATTTAATAATAAGAAAAGATAATATCAATAAATTAATGATTATTTAATCACAAACATATAAAAATAATTGCATATTCTAAGGCATGAAAGAGGGAAAAAAAAAAGTAAAACACCTTTAGTTATTCTTAAAGGAGAATGAAAGAGGTTAATTAATGTATTTACTAAGAGTAATTTCTAGATTGGCAGACAGAAAGCATAAAACTTTTAATAGATTATTTATTTTAATGATTAATAAAAGAATGTTAAGAGAGTGAAACACACTAAATATTTTGTGTTATTATGATTTATAAGAGAGTTTTGTACCACACATTAGTATCAGAACTTGGAGACAATCTTGAAGTGGTAGATACCTGGAGAATTGAAAATTTGAAGCGTTCAAACTAAAACATGAAGTTTTGAAGATAGATTATACCTAATAATTTAATGTCTATAGTAGCCGATGAATTTTGAGTTAAAGTGGAGATTTATGGATTTGACTCATAATTCTAATAGATTCAGAAAATAGTTTCTAATTAGAAAAGGAGGAGAGGATTAAAGGATTAAATAGTAGGCAGGATAAAACTCTATTTATTATGTTATTACTAAATTGAATGAAATTTCTAATTATATTAAAAATCAATGGTGTACCGATGTAAATAGAAGGTATTGAATAGATGTTACTATAACTTGAGTGGCTTTATCTAGTATGGAAATTTTCATTAAGGGAGGCTTCGGTCTAGGTAAAGAAGAGGCATAGAATTTAAGTGAAGAAACAATTAGAACTTTCCCCTTATAATTGAAGATAATATTTGTGGTGTATAACGCAGTTAATCTAATAAATACATCATATTAATCCTAGAGCATTGAAATTTTTATTGTAAAAATTAATTGAATATGACTGTGTAGATAAATTAATGAAATAAAATATAATGTAGTCTTGTATTGCAGGAGTGAACTATTTTATGTTTTAAGTGAGTTTTGCAGAACAAAAAAATGAATTACGCAACCATTAACTAAGTTCTGTATAAATGCAGGACAAATCAATCCACTTGAACAAGCGCTGCACAACATTTTAGAAGCATAGGTTTTTCTTGTTTAAATAGCCTGAAAAGTGCATATGATTTAAATTATTCCAAAGAAAACACGTAAGGATATAGTACTTTCCCCTAGACTGGGTCATGTGAAATGCAATACGATGACACAGAGATTCCTTTAGATTGAACAAGGAGTAGGAAAGTTGTCTATTATTAAAGACATTTCTCAATATAACCAAAGGAGAAAAGAATATGAGCAGTGAACCTCGTTTCAGGTAGGGCAGAAAAAATCTCCAACAGTTGAATATGCAAATGCCAAGAAGTAGATGCATATTTTCTTGCTTAACAAACTTAATCCAAGTCATAATACTTCCCTCGTGAACATTCTTTTCACCTACAATAACCAAGTAAATGAGA
>CAOGCB010147763.1:0-17032 GCA_948266635.1 Cnidoscolus chayamansa
TTCATTTTGGTTCGAGATTTTGCCAGGTGCATGTGTAGTTTCTGTCAATTAAACAGGTTATTGAGACTCACGATGTGGCTAACCGAACCGGGGAACGGGCTAACCGGCGGTTAACTCGGGAACCGGCAAGGGGTGTCACACTCAGACCATGTGAAAATATAGGCTCGTTAAACTAGGCTCCTTGTGAATCCAACTTTCCTTTTTTGACTTATGGTCTCCATTTTATGCTAGTTTCTAACAAGTGAGAAGCTTAAGAAAGAGAAATTGAAGCTTTTTATTAGATCCCAACCAATCTAGTTGTCACTCTGACAATCTAAAAGCACAAATGGATTTCTCTTGTAGTAAATTTTCTTTGATGATAAGACATTATATGATAGATATAACACATGAATGGTGAGATTAAATCAATAAATATCGAATAATCATGAAAGATTTTCAATGAATCAATTTCAACATACGATTGTTAATGAATTGATTTAAAGTTGTGATTAGTGGTGGTTGGATATTTTAAAAGTGCATTCGGATTTGCAATAGCTTACAAACAACTAGGATTGACTTCTTAACTAGATTGACATACCAAGTGGATTGTCATAAAAGGTGGACATATTCATAATTGATTCCACCATTTTTAAGCAATTTAGATGCATTCTGTTTCAGTAAAGATAAACCTAAATCCAAATTGTATAATTTGAACCTACAACTAGAATTTGAAATTAATTCATAAAATACATATGTCTAAGAGAATTTGATTAATTAAAAAACTAATGTAAAAGGCCTCATATATTTTTCCATAAATTTTAGTGTACTTGGATAATAATTTAGACTATAATGGAGTTTATAGATTTGAGCTACACATACAATTATGGACCTAGAATTTGGAGGATATATTAACTCAAACTCAAATTGTAAAATTTTGAATTAACGCTAGAATTGAAAATTAATTTAGAAAATATTTATACTTTTTCAAAACTAGGTAAAATAAAGTTAATTGACAATAAGAAAATGTAATGGATCTCCTTGAATATTTTCATAATTTTTAGAATATAAATAATTATTTAGATTGTAGTGGAGTTCAACGATTTGAGCTAAACATAGACATTTGGACATATGATTAAGTTTCTGATAGATTTTAGTAATTGTTGTAGCCCCGAGCCCACTATATTGTGATTATTGAGTTGGGAGTTGTTGGTAGCCTTTATTGCTCAAGGCTAGCTCACTACAAAAAATATAAAAAACAACTCTGAATTTTACTGACCAAATTATAGAAAAAATCTTTTTATTGACCATTTAAATTATTAATGTATAAATTACCAACCATTTATTGATGAAATGACGTATTTATATTTTTAATTTTCTTGTAATGGCTCTTCAATGGGTGCATGATGAGTTGAGAGTTGTTGGTA
The DNA here is from genome assembly GCA_948266635.1 of Cnidoscolus chayamansa. Lineage (NCBI taxonomy): Eukaryota > Viridiplantae > Streptophyta > Magnoliopsida > Malpighiales > Euphorbiaceae > Cnidoscolus > Cnidoscolus chayamansa. Next base: position 1,404 of record CAOGCB010147763.1, read on the forward strand.
GCCTTGAGTACTTAAAAGGTTGCTTTCTAATAGACACATGATGAGTTTAGAGCTATTGGTAGCCTTAAATGCTCAAGGTTGGCTCTATGATTTGTGCATGATGAGGTGAGCGTTAGTAGCCTTGAGTACCCAAAGCTAGGACTCCAATGGGTCCATGGTGAGGTGGGAGCTATTTCTAGCCTTAAGCGCTCAAAGCTCTCCAACACGGGCACATTATGAGGTGGGGATGTTGGTAGCTTTGAGTACTTCAGACTAACTCTCTAATGAGTGCATGATGAGGTGGTAGCTATCGATAGCCTTGCGTGGTCAACGTTAGCTCTTCAATGAGTGCATGTATCCCTTTCATGGTGAGGCTTTATATATCTAGATGCTCGAAGAAGTGTGCTAATGGTGTCACTAATATTTAAGAAAGAGAGGCAAGTTATGAATCATAGAACTACTATACTTTTATTAATAAAGTTCTTTTACTATAATGGTTCCTTAAGTTTCAATGATTGAAGCATTTGGAATCATTTTACCTTTCAATTCTTGCAGTTTTTATTATTATAGGCAAATGATTTTTTTTTTTACTCTGCATGAACCTTCCTAGTTAGCTTATAGCTTATGTGGCCATTTATTGATTTAAAGGCCTATAATTTTTGTATCTTCCCTCCTCTATTGATCTCTTACCCTCCCTTTTGTTATGAATTTTAACAGCAGACTTATCTCATTCTCATGGAGGTTTTAGTCACCCAAAAGTACATATGTTTTGCTCTCTCCATCACATCATAATAAGTTATGGTTGGATTTTTTATGAGTAAATCTACACACTTTTAGTTGTTATTCATTTTCTTGATTAGCTCACACGACGTCTCATGGTTATAAATTTTCTATATAAATGGCCTTAGCATTGAACCCATCTACGAATGCCTTTAAGGACTTCTTCGCTTTTATTTTGATTTTTAGCTATTTAGATGATATCTTCATATGAATTTACAAGTGACAAACCTTATTTTGAATCCGTTCATCAATTATTTAAAACTTTTGATAAAGTAAAGTTGGATTTTGCGGTACCACTATTAAGCCAACCCTATTATAGTTGAGAGGATGACTTAACGTAAAAAAAGAAAAAACTATTGACCTCTTGTAATTGCATCATTGTTCAGAAAGTTGACCAAATGACTAAAGGATCAAATCATCTATTATACTTTTTTTCAAGATAGAGGTTTGAATTTTTAAAAAAAGGTTTGAATAATTTATTTTAGGATAAAGGATAGGCATCTTCAATACCAAAGTAATAGTTATTATCCGTTAGGGCTTTATTTATGGCTTGTATCAATAGCTAGTTGTGATTTTTGTTCAGGAGACTTTTTTTTCAAAGCCATCATGGGTCTATAATCTCGGATACTATGTCTTCGGTCCCATTCAACACTGTGGTTAGTCACATTGGAATTCTTCGGTTGAAAATTATTCTTAGATGGTTTATATTGCAATAACTTGATTTGTTCTTCAATTTGAACATTTTGAAAGTTTCACACATCCTTTGCTAGATAGAGTTATTGGCAATCCCAATTGCTTGACCCATGCCTTCATATCAAGGAGGAGAGATGGTTTACTATGGCTTGCTCATCACTGACAATGTAAACATTTCATGGGGAACAACACAAAAATTTGTTTCATACATGTTGTGTCACTAATGTTGCTCCTTATAATTTGGCTCCTATCTTTGGATTTGGTTATCGGACATTGGGTTAGCAAGTTCAACAAGATAAGAGAAAGATAATGTGTGTGGTCAACTCTACTACCACTCTAATGCTTCATTCAAGAAGAGATTTGAAGAGATCTATTGAATTATAATATAATGTAATAAAATATGTGTAATTGATTCATATTGAAGGTACATGAGTTTTGGGTAAGCATCTTGATTTTTCTTGACATCCCTATCACAAAGTTATAATCTTTGATAGGATGAGGTTTCAGTTAATTCTTATTTCTTGTTTTAAGATAGTCCACCCAAAAGGTTCAATCAATATCCATATAATTTGATATGTAGAAGGTTCTTTATAATGGTATATGGATAATTTGGTATTAGAGCTATTGGTCTTATGGTCTATATGTCAAGGTTGTTAATAAAATGAGTTGAGTTGAGTTTCAAAGAGTTCAAGTTTAGTTCGTTAATTTTTTTTTATCTCGAATCAAGTTTGAGCTTTACTCATTTCGAGCTTAAATCGAATATCAACAAACTCAAGCTTGATTCAATTAACAAATAAGTCGAGCTTTTATCGAGTTTTTGTTGAGCTTTTATTTAGCCAAATCTCGAAAAACTCTAAAATATTTTTTTTTATAATCTTAAAGATTTTTAGTTTGAAAATAATAAATTTTTTCTAAAAAAAATCCATCTCTTTGTAGTCCTAATGATTTTAATTTAAAAATAATAATTTTCACACTATATAATTTTCAGTTAAATGACTATATTGATGAGGTAGCTCATGAACTTGTACATAAATGAGTTTTTGAGATTAACAAGCTAAATATTTGCAATCTCAAGCTTGATTTATTTACTAAACGAACTTAAAAACTCAGCTCGAGTTTGACACATATAGAAAAAAAAAACCAAATCGAGCTTTATCGAGCCGAGCCTCAAATAGCTTACGAACAAATGTTTTGTTCAACATTAATTGTTTATTTGCTGATAAATTTTATGTGAAAAAAGTGAAGGAGTTGACGTTGGAAAAGTTAGTGTAATAATGGGAGAAGCTTGAGTGAATAAAGTAATCAAAAGTAATAAAGAAGTAATAATTGTATCATGCCCATAAGCATTGGTTATAAGTATTTAAAAGATATCAGATTCATATTATTATTTAGATCATCAATTAAAGGAAAAATATTGTTCTTAAATGAAAAAAAAAAAAAAAGCATTCAAAACTAACTTAGCTATATTATAGCTTAACTTTTTAACTACAAAACAGTTAATCTAAAAATCATTATGGTGTCTCGATTGCACTTGCACTTAATCTAGTTTATTTTATGTTGATTAATAATCATATTTCACAACATAAAGTTAGGATGAATAGTTCTAAATTAATTGATCAATTTGTCTTAAGCAAGAATAAGAACATCACTTTAGACCTATCAACTATTTTTCCTTAATAGCGTAATAAATTCCACTTAATTATCTAGAGCTAAATATTATTCCTAAAGTTCTATTACCTTTCTACTATTAATCTAAGAACAAATCAATTAAGTACTCATAAATATTGAAAAGCATTAAGATAAAATGTTTAATAATAACTCTAGTAAGGAAGACTAAATTAAAGAAAACAAATTAAATCGTAAATCCATGTTACATAAAGAACTCTAGTACACTATTTAATTATTTAACATCAAGGATCTATATGTTAGAGCTTGATAGATAGAAAATAGATGACAAATAGATAGATGAAGAGAATTGCAAAGTTTACTAGAAACAAAACACAAATACATGAGATATTTATAGAGGTACAAAGTGACTCTTAGACTCTAAATACATGAACCTACACATGAATTACATTAATAACATGAACCAACATTAATAATGTATACAAAGTGATCGAGATCAGGAGACGTCCAATTTCAAGAGACATCACGATCTAAGTGGATGGAAGAGGGATTGCAAGGATTGATTTTGGAGCTTCATGAGCAATAGTTGATTCAACAAGACTCTAACACAAGTCCTAAGGCCATGAACGTCATATGTCAAAGTTGGGATGAAGCGGGAGACATTAGAATTGGACCAAGGGCATCAAGCGAATGAAGGCCACCTATCATCCATTTAGGTCGTCGGCCTTTGGCTGGCCTAAAAGGTCCTTCATGCAATTTATCGCAAGAAGGCCGCTGGCCTTGATTCTACACTATCGGCCTTCATTGCCAGCCTTTATTTTATCGCACTTTTTTATCGTTTTCATGTTCTAGGCCGGCCACGTGTGTGTTTAGGCCGCCAACCTATGTGTAGGACATAGGACTTGCCTATAAATAATTATTGTTGACAGCTGAAACATAAAGAATATATTTTTATGAAAATTTGATTGAGAGAGTTCTCTCTTCCTTTAGTTCTTGTGAATAGAACTACTAGATTTCTTCAATTAATGCTCGAAGAGATCAATTGGAAAACTTATGTTCTAATTGACAGATCCAATTAGGGTCGGGTTACGCACATTGGATTTCTTCAATTAACGCTCGGAGAGATCGATTGGATAACTTAGGTTCTAATTGACAGGTTCGATTAGGGTTGGGTTACTCGCATTATCACTTGATTCAATTGTGATTCTAGGGTTTGAGAACCTCCATTGATCGTTGGGTCTTAGATCTTTATCTAGGATTCGCGTCATAAAGTAACATTAAACTTCGTACATACACCCTAATCAAGGTACATATACATAGAAATTGTACATTAGTATTTAATACCATTATGAGAAAAATCTTAATTTTAACACTATTCCTTAAGATTTTTCACTAAACCCATCTACAACTTCAATACTTCAAATTTCCCCTTAGGCAAACTTTGGTCAAAATATTAGCAATTTGGTTTTAGACTTGCAATAATTGAGTTTCACCCCTCTATTAGCTTCTGCATCCCTTCGAGCATGATATTTGACTTTGATGTGCTTTGTTCTACCATGAAGCATAAGATTTTTAGCCATACAAATTGCTCATTTGTTATCTACCCAAATTATTGTAGCTTTATCTTGAACCATCTTCAAGTCTTGCATAACCTTTCTAAGCCAAACAACTTAATTTGTAGCACTTGTAGCATAAATATGTTCTGCTTCTGTTGAAGATTTTGCAACTATATTTTGCTTTTTTGAACTCTATGTGAAAACACCTGAACCAAGTGAGAATACATACCCATAAGTGCATTTGGAATAATCAAAACTACCAGCCCAATCACTATCTTGAAAACCTTCTAATTTTATAGGAATTTCTCCTTTAAACCATATGCCATAATAAATGGTTCCTTTTATATAATGGAGAACACTTTTGTAACTCCTATGTTTGTTTCTTCTAGATCTTGCATAATCTTGAAAGTAGACTAGCTGAAAACATTAAATGTGCGATTGGGATGGTTAAATACAAAAGGCTCCTAGTTAAACTTATATATGCTGAAGAATCAACCCTTGCACTTTCATCTTCTTTAGACAATTTCTCATTGCCTAGCAAAGGAGTAGACATAGCCTTACACCCTTTCATCTTAAACTTATTGAGAAGATCTTTGATATACTTTTCTTAAGATATGAAAATAACTTTAGAGCTTGGCCATACCAAGAAAGTACTTCATCTTACCAAAATCAATCATCTAAAAAAGCCTTCCCATTTTAGTTTTGAACTTTTTCATTTGATCACCATCATCACCTGTTATCAATAAATGATCAACATAAAGGGAAACAATTAATTTTTTTTACCATCATTACCATCTCTAGTATAGAAAGTAGCTTCATTAGGACTCCTCCTGAATCCTCAACCAATTATATAGGAATCAACTTTGTTATACCAAGCTCTAGGAGCTTGTTTTAGTGGTACAAAGCTTTACGAAGCTTGTACACCATATCGTCTTTTCCTTTGAAAGAATAGCTAGGAGGTTGTGCAACATAGATTTCTCCTTGCAAATCACCAATTAAAAAATGTAAATTTTACATCAAGATGATAGATTTTCTAGTTGTATTAAGCTGCTAATGCTACTAGCAACCAAATTGTATCATGCATTGGAACTGGAGCAAAAGTGTCACCATAATGCACAATGAGTTATTGTTCATAGCACTTTATAACCAATCTAGCTTTGAGCTCATTTAAAGAGATATCAGGATTCAACTTAGCTCGGTAAACCCATTTGAGACCAATTGCATTTCTTCCTTTAAGCCTTGGAACTAGATCCATTCTTAGAACTAGATCCACTCTTTTCAATCATCTTTAACTCTTCATTCATAGCATCAATCCATCCTTTCTCCTTTTTTGCTTCTTCATAGCATGTTGACTCTAAAATTGTAAAGTTTCATCTTTTATAAATTTCAGCAAGAGACTTTGTCCTTGGATTTAATGGCTCATCATCATCTGAACTTGAGTTGCCTTTACTTGAGCTAGAATAATCATCATTAGTATCCTCATCATTATTTGCTTTCACATCATCATTTGAGATAGGCATTTTTCAACTTTTTGTTTTTCCTAATTCTAAAAAGAATTTTCATCCACAACCATAACTTGACTAATTACAATTTTTCCTCCTAGTTATTGTAGACCCGATAGCCTTTACGCCAAAAAGATGCCAATTTCAAACTTGGGCTCCAACTTGTTCTTTTTAATAGATGGAATATGAACATAGCAACACGATCTAAAGATTTTCATGTGAGCAACCAAAGGCTTGACACCATTCCAAGCTTCAATTAGAGTTGCACCTTTAAGAGTAGTTGTTGGTAGTTGATTTTGTAAATACACTACAATATGAGCTGCTTCAACCTAAAAAGAATTAGGAAGCTTTTTTTTTCAACTAGTATACATCTTATCATTTGCAAAACACTTTTATTCTTCCTTTCAGCTACACTATTATGCTAAAGAGTCTAAGACATTGAAATTCGATGAGAAATTCTTTCATCATCACAAAATTTCTTGAATTCCATTAATTTATATTCCATTCTATTGTTAGACCACAATGTTTTAAGCTTGCACCTAGATTTTGTTTCAACCATCTTCTTGAATCTTTTAAAAACATTGAACACCTGTGATTTGTGACTTATAAAATAGATCCAAGTCATCCTGGTTAGATCACCAATAAACAATACAAAGTATTTATTTTTTTCTCAAGGATTCAGTCTTCATAGCACCACAAACATCAGAGGAAACAAGTTCCAATTCTCCTTAGCTTTCCATGAAGATGTAGTAGGAAAAACATTTAGTGTTGTATTCCCATTTGATAGTAAAAGCACACACCATTATGTTGTTTAATACTAGGAAAACCCCTTGCTAGGCCTTCTTTATTCATCAAATAAAGAGAACAATAATTGTAATGCCAAAACCTATTATGCCATAATTCATATTCATCAACTTTAGCAAAGTTTAATGACTCCTTCATACCATTCAAACTTAATGGAAAAGTTCTATCAATCATATGCAATCTTGCAATCAATTCATTTTTCCCATTGTAGATACAACAATTAATACCTTTGAAACATAAAGCATAGCCCTTCAAAAAGCATTTGTGCAACACTAAGCAAGTTGTATGCCATACTTGGAATAAAAAGCACATTATGAATGAATTTTGTACCTTGCTTGGTTTGAATAATAACAATACCTTTTCCTTGATCTTCAATAACAACTATATTACCCAACTTCACCTTTCTTTTGCACATCTTGTCAAGCCTAGTAAAAATGCTTTCATCGTTTGTCATATGACTTACATAACCACTATATATTAACAATGCATGCTTTCTTGCCAATATAGGATTTTGAACAACCATAAATAATTTTCCCTCTTCTTCATCCTCTTTGGTATAATTAGCTTGTTGCACATCCTTTCCTTGTGTTTTCCTTTGTTTTTGCTTGTAGTTTCTCTCAATATGGTAAAGTTTCTTGCAAAAAGGACATTGAATTAGAGCTTTTCATATGAACCAACATTTTATCTCAAGATGATTAGTTCTAGAGCATGACATACATAAAGGAAGCTTCCCCTTTTTGTTTGAATATGAAGTTGTTGCTATTCATTTGCCCTTATCACCTTTGTCATAGCTTCCCTTCTTTATTTTTTTCTTGCATTGCTTCCATTTATGCCTTACTTGGATAGCACCTTCAGAGACATCTTCTCCCTTCATAATAGCCCTTTGCTCTTAATCTTGTAGCTTGTTCAAAAGCTTAGAAAAACTCATAGTTTTAAGATCACAATATTTTTTAATTGTTGAAATCTTGGACTTAAACTTCATAGGAAGACTTATCAAAATCTTCCATATATCACATTCTCAACTAGAAAATCTTCTCCAAGCTATCTCATTTTATTATCAACATCAAGAAGTGTAGAATAGAAAAGCTTTACACTTTCCCTTTCATTCATTTTCAAAGTCTCAAATTGCATTTTCAAATTCAAAACTTTAACTGATTTCACTTTAGCATTCCCCACAAATTCTTCCTTTAACTTATCCCAAAGCTCTTTTAAAGATTCACAAGTCGCAATTTCTGTGAAAATTACATCGAACGAAGTTGAATGGAGAGAAACAAGGGCTCTCAATTTAATTTCTTTGCTTTGTTTTCTTTTTTCAAATTCCTTTATTTGAGCATTAGTGGGATTTTCATCAAGAGGGGTTAGATTTTACCTATTTCAATAAATTTTCACAAATTCAATGATTGAAGATAGGTCTTCATCTTGATTGGTTATATGTGATAATTTTCCCCATAAAATTATGGAGGATCTAAACTAAGGATGTTGTTTGAAAACATTTTGTACTCCTTTAAACTTCAAAAACTTTACAATTGATTGAATAACCTTCACATATCCCTTAATAATAATGCTCTGATACCAATTGTTAGATTTTGATAGATAGAAAATAGATAATAAATGGATAGATGAAGAGAATTGTAAAGTTTACTGTAAACTCCCACTTAATCAAAACACAAATACATAGGGTATTTATAAGGGTACAAAATGACTTTATAACTCTAAGTACATGAAATACATTAATAACATGTACCTATACATGAACTACATTAACAATATTAAACAACATTAGTAAGATATACAAAGTACACATTGAACTTTGCATATACGCACTAATCAATATACATGTACCTAGAAATTATAAATTAATATTTAATACCATTATGAGGAAAATCTTAATTTTAACACTATGAACAAGCTCAAATAAATAAAGACTTAAAATCATCACAAAAACAATATTCAGGAAAATAAATTAAAATATTATGGAAGAAATGAAAATTTTGAATTGAATGACGAATTAGTCTTCAAGGTCTTTAAATCTTCCTCTCGATCTCTATTTGTGGCTTAAATTCTAGAGACAAAAAGTTCAAGATATCCTTTTCTTCTCATAAAAGAATATATGTAGCCTAAATGGTCAATTTCACCTAGAATTTATTGAGGAAGTTCAATTTACTCTTTTCAACTTTTTATCCAAATTAACCCACAAGCTTTAATTGAAGCATAATTTTGCCCTAAAATTCCCCTTCTAAATTCCATGATTTATTAACATGTATAACAAATTAAAAAACTTAATTTTATAACTAACTAATTTTCTTGATTTCTTAGATTTATGCTTGTTTTGATGCTAAAGTTGTTATGATTATATGTAATTGGAAATCAATAAGGCAAAATTAGTGGAAATCATAAATGTGCTCACTTATATTGTTGGGATCTATCTTAGGATTATTATGTTATGGCAGTGGAATTCAACTATCCTATGATCCCAACAATCATGTTATCATGTAAAGCATTCATTAAAAACAAGAGGTTTGCCAAAACTTACATGAAAATTGGTAGAACACCTTTGTTCTCTTACTTTTCTTTCATTATCAAGTTATATTAAACAATAGTAATCCTTCATAGATCAACTCCACTTGATATGTGGAAGTTGATGGCAAGGAAGGTGAAGGAGGAAAGGGCAATGACTAGCCTTCCATTAATGGGAGGCGGTCGCTCTATGTGTTCATCTCTTTGAATAATTCTTCTGAATGAGTTTGCACACTTGTGGCTAGATACTTATTGTTCTTTATGTAGGTGGTTTGCCTAAACTTTAACCTAACTTAATTAGGTTTAAGTTTAATGCAGGTCAGGTATGTTTAATCTCATTAAGGAGGCCAAGCATGTAACTTAATTCAGAGCCCAATGCTTTAGCTCAAATAAGTCTTATGCTTTAACACATTTGTATTCCTCCTTCATTATTTCCAAGAGCGCCCAACTCATCTCATGAATAAGCCCAATGACATATTATGTCATTTAAGCTTGTTCTTTTTACCTAAGCTCGCATTCCTCTTTATGTGTATTACCTATAGGGCTTTTAGCCCATCGAGACAACACATATTTGATTTAAACTTCTTTAAATCATAAATTCATTTTTAATGAATTTAACATATGTGTAGATCATGAGCATCATCAAGCAGTATATCTTGACCCACAAGGTGTAGGAAGTTCAAATGTAGTTTGACCATAATACCCTTCCATATATAGTTACCATTCAATATATACTTTCACCATCATGTTCAAACTCTCCATTGATGTAATCCTTTTTGTCCATGGTTTAATGGTTGTAAAACCCTCAAATGATTATAATCTTTATTCTAATCAAGCCACATGATTCATACTCACGTTAGGACTCTACTTCAGTAGAAGATTTCTTTTTGAGTTTCCAACACAATAAAATCCCTACGTTATTCGGGATCGGCGAATCCTTTATTGGCCACTCATTTTCCTTCAAGTGTTATTACTATACCTAGTTTCTCATTTATGGATACTTCATACTTATGAAGTATCGATCATTTGATTCAAAGTATAGCTTATACACTTAAGGTATGCTTGATGATCTCAAGTCTAAGGATAATACACAACCGACATGATGTGAGTCTTTCATGACAAAGACAAATATCTTACTATCGTGTCTCCAAAGTACTTGTTTCTAAAACAAGCATTCAAATGGTAACTATGAACATCGCCATGCTCACAACTATGAGAACGGTCAAGCAGTATAACATGTGTAAGTCTATCCGCATCTATGATGTCCCATCTCATCAATGCTATGACTAGGGATAGTTTTGACATCAACAAACTTGCATGTAATAAGAATCTCATATTAGGAGCTCTTCATAATTTCCTCTACACTGTGTAATGGGATGCCCATGACTTTATTACTAGTTTAAGATATTATAAAGATAATAATGAAGCAGATGTACTTAAACAAATGCAACAATAATAAAGAAATGTAGTAATTGTATTATTACTAAATCAATGTTCACAAAATAAACCCTATTACATGTCTAACAATCTCCTTCTTACACCATGTTCCATAAGGAGAAAACCTATTTTGATGATAACAAAACTTAATGGAATATGCTAACAGATTTTCAAGCATTTCAGATCATATAAGAAACAACATATCAAAAGAAGAGGAAGATAAGGGAACATCATGAAGATCAAAGAAATACATGAGAATCTAGGCAAAAACAATGTAAGAGAAATGGGACTTTGATCTGCTAATAATTTCTCATTCATTAAAAAGTTTTTAAACAATTTTCAAAATATGTTTTGATGATAAGAAAAATCTAGTTCAAAAGTGAGCTAAAATTAGATACATAATTCTAACTCAAGGTTTAAAATTAGCGAACTAATTTTAGAACAACTCTTCCATATATTGACAGTAAAATGAAATTAGCATGATAGTTTTCAAAATTAGCTAACTACTTTCTGGATGAAAATAATTTTAGCAAGCTAATTTTAGACCGAGCTTAACAGAAGCCTGACACAGTATGGTCTGTGCAGTAGTCTACCAGGCTCTAACGGCTATAAAACTAGCCATTTTGTTGTCCTCTAGTGCTGAAAATTTCAGAGCAATTTCTCACCTTTAAATAATTGCATTTACTCCAATTTTTAGTTAATAAAAGTGAGATTTTATTGAGGAACATTTTGAGCATAGTTTTTAGCATTTTTCATTAACTTTCATTCAAGAGCTTCATTGGAAAATCTTCTCTCTCTTCTCATAGTATTCAGCTGTAATTTATTGAAAAAGGGAGTGATTACTTTTGTAAATTCAAATTCTTTATTAATTGTATTCAAGTGAGGGTACATCACTTGTAAGATATCATTAAGCACCTTGTAAGCTTAAAGAAGTTTGAGGGGACATCAAACTTGTAGAGGTTCACTAAGCTCCTTGAAAGCTTGGAGGATTGTAAAAGGTTTATCTCTTACTTGGTAAAAGATATTGATAGTGGAGTGGAGATCTCAAGAGGAAGCTGGAGAAGAGTCGATGTAGGCCATTTTCCCGAACCACTATAAATTCCAATGTTTGAATTTTCTCTTCCCTTATCTTTTATGATTGAGTGCTTATTAATGTGTTTTGAATTTATTAAGATGATATATACTAGTGTCTAGCTGATTGCTTTTGAGATTTCATTAAAGTAGATTTTAAAATTAGCAAACCTAAGTACTTAGCTAATTCCAGCGTGAACAGTAATCTATTCACTGGCAAAAAGTAGCTAACTAATTTTACATTTTGCAATCTTGAAATAATCAAAGTTATTTGTATTGGTTTTATTAAAAAGCTTCTTAAAAGTACTCAGCCACAATTTTCATAAAAGTTTAGAGCAATAACTTGAAAATTTGAGAAAAATAAAAAAGTGACCAATTTACCTCCTCTTGGTCACATACACTTAGGACAACACACGAAAGCCAATCACCCTTGTACCTAAGTCATAGACTGTGTACTTGGTAATCAAACTTATTTTGGGGAAGTGCTTTAATGAGAGGATCTGCCACGTTCTACTCTGTGGGGACTCTTTCTATCTTTACATCTTTTCTCCCACTGACCTCTTGAATGAGATGGTATCGCCTCAAAATGTGTTTGGATCACTAATGAGATCGTGGTTCCTTTCCTTACGCAATGGCTCCATTGTTATCATAAGACATGGGTATTGGATCAACAATGTCAGGGACCACTCCAAGTTTAGTTATGAACTTCCTGATCCAAATTGCTTCCTTCGCTACCTCAGAAGCTGTAATGTACTCAACTTCACTGGTAGAGTCTACAATAGTTTCTTGCTTGGAACTCTTTCGATTAACTACTCCACCATAACTGCTCCACCACCCATGATGAACACATATCCTGAGTTCTTCTCAAGTACTTAATGATGTTCTTAATCGCAATTTAATTTCCTTCTCAGTGGTCAGATTGGAATCTACTCGTGACACTCAAATCATACAACATGTCAAGTTGTGTACATAACATAGCATACATGATGGATCCTATAAAGGATGCATAAGGGTTCTCACTTATGTGCTCCCATTCCTCTAGTGTTCTTGGACACATAGACTTAGAAAGGTGTTTCCCATATGTCATAATCATTCCTTTCTAAGAAATATTTATGCTAAACCTCTTTAACATCTTGTCTATGTGTGTGAATTGGGAAAGAACAAGAAACCTTTTGGATCTATCTCTATAGATCCTAATTCTTATAATGTAGGTTGCTTCTCCCAAGTCTTTCATGCAGAACTATTTCAACTGCCATATGTTGACTTACTGTAGGACAACTATGTTGTTTCCTATAAGTAGTATATGTCATCTACAGACAACACCAAGAATACGACACTGCTCCCACTAACCTTTCGATATACATAAGGCTAATTCACATTTTCTTAAAAACCAAACTCTTTGATTTTCTCATTAAATCAAATGTTCCAGCTCCTTGATGCTTGCTTCAATCCCTAAATGGATCTTTGAAGCATACATACCTTGTTAATGTCTCTTGATGTGAAGCCCTCTAGTTGAGTCATGTAGAATACTTCAACTAGATTCCCATTCAGGAACACTATCTTCACATCCATTTGCCATATTTCATATTCATAATGAGCGGTAATGTCTAGCAGAATCTTGATGGACTTTAGCATATATACTGGCGAGGAGGTTTCATCAAATTCAATACCTTGCCTTTGACGATATCCTTTCGCAATTAAGCAAGCTTTATAAGTAATCATATTACCATCCATGTCGGTCTTCTTCTTGAAGATATATTTACACCTAATGGGTTTTATCTACTCAAGTGGAGACACCAAAGTACATACTTGGTTCTCATACATGGAATCAATCTCAAATTTCATGGCTTTGAGCCATAGTTCCAATTTTGAACTCTTCAAAACCTCCTGATAGCTCGTGGGCTCATCATTTTCTACTAATGTCACGTCCTTTGTATCATATAAGAGAAATCCATATCTTTTAGGAGCATGAGGTACCCTTGTAGAATGTCTAAGAGCTTATGTAACCACTGGTTCTAACTTTTCCTCGGTTGGAGGATTGGTAGGCTCAGTGTTTATAGGCTCATAATCAATTGGTTACTCTATTTGTGGTTCTAGAACTTCACCAAGTTCAATTCTACTCCCACTATCTCCTCTTAGAATAAACTCTTTCTCCAAGAAGGTAGTGTTCCCTAAAACAAACACCTTTAGTTCTAAGGGGTAGTAGAAGTAATATCCTCGAATTTCTCTTAGATATCCCATAAATAGACATTTGTCAGACTTAGCATCCAATTTGTTGGACACAGTCCTCTTAACATATACTAGGCATTCCTAAACCTGCATGTATGAAAAAACTGGTTTGCTTTGGTACCATATCTCATATGGAGCACAATCAACCAATTTAGATGGCACCATGCTTATCACATAATCAACTATCCCTAATGCGTAACCCAAAAGGATTGGGGTAGGTCTACTAGGTTCATCATGGAGCGAACCATGTCTAACAAAGTTTGTTTTCTTGTTTTCACAACTCTATTGTGTTGTGGAGTGTAGGAAGGAGTCCAATGACATAATATCCCATTATCTCTGAGATAACTTTGAAACTCTCAGCTTAAGTATTCTCCACCTCGATCTAAGCATAGTGTTTTGATACTTTTACCAAGATGTTTCTCTACTTCATTTTTGAACTCTTTGAATTTTCAAAAGCTTTAGGATTGTACTTCATCAAGTACACATACCCATATCACGAGTGATCATCGATAAAGGTAATGAAGTATATATATCTACCTTTAGCTAGTGTTGTCATTGGGCCATATACATCACTATGTATCAGCTCCAATACATCAGTCGTGTGTGCACCTTTACCATTAAAGGGCACCTTTGTCAACTTTCCTAATAAACAAGGTTCGCATGTGTTATATGATTCATAATCAAATGACCTTAAGTCACAAGACTTATGTAACTTAGTCATGTGGGTCCATCTTCCTCTTATTTGCCTTCTTGCTGCCCCTAAGTCTCTTTGGATTGAGAAATAGGTGTAAACCATTACTGGCATCCATAACCATTAGTAGTTTACTGATGCAACATTAGCATGTATCTCTACGATATAATGTATGAAGATGATGCATCTCTAAGTTTCTATTCATTAAGAGACTATGCATTTGCTTTGTAGATCTTATTCCAATGTTAAGTCTCACCACAATAGAATATAGTCATCTTTGGGTTATTATTGTGAACCCCTCCCCTCAGATGCATCATGCTTCTGATGCATTGCAAATGTAAATTGGGATGAATGCACGTGAAATGTGTGAGTCGCCACCTGGTTTAATTATTTTAGGGTAAACTAGGAAAAACCCTATGACTCCTATTTTAATTAATTAACCTAATTTAATTAGATTAATTAGCCCCAATGGATTAAAGCAAGTCTTAGAACCAGAGGTGGATCCAGAGACCATGTCATGCAATTTAACTAACTATTCTAAATGTAGCTGAAATGCAGGGTAAAATGCTGTAAATAATTATGAAATGTCATGAATGATGATGAAAAATGCTGAATGATTATGAATGATTTTGGAAAATGCTGAATGATTTTAGACTTGGTATTTGAGATTTAATCCCAAACATGCCTACGTACCCTTTATTTGAATAAGGGATCAAAGTCAACGTAGTTCGGAAATGCCTTTTT
>CAOGCB010148104.1:0-11234 GCA_948266635.1 Cnidoscolus chayamansa
TTGTATTTTGTAATTATCACGTTAGTTGAGGCAGTAATGTAAAGTAAACATATGTAACCTGCGTGTATTTAAACTCTGATGTAGTATTGAAAAATGTATCATACAATATTTTGTTGGACTAGATAATGATGTTTTAAATTATTTAGAACATGCGAAAAAATTTATACAGGTTTTCATTGAGCTGTGATCCTAATCATCCCTTACAGGGTGATTATTGGTTTTCCTGTAGAGGAAGGGGAAAATCATTAGTCATTCTGTGGGAGGCATGTAATGGGAGATGTGACAGAGAAAGAGATAAATAGAGTAGTCGCTCATTTTGTGAGACAAGAGGAGATACGAGAGGAGAGACAATGAAAATCGTAAGTCGTAGGTGATGAGGAAAGAGAAAAGAAAAGAGAGAGAAAAGATGTGGCATGAGAGAGGAGAGAGAATAGATGAATCACCTTCCACGTGGACAAGCCATGTCATCTTGTTACTAAAAAACCGGCTGTTACAGGTAATGAGAATTTTTATGTTACAAAATTCAAAGTTAAAGAATTTTTATATTACATTTTGAAGCCTCAAAGTTCATGTATCATCTGTGTAATTTACCCCATTAATTAATATAATATTTTAATATATAAAATCTTTTTTTTAGATAGAACATTGTCTTTTCTTTTGACTTCTTACAAGTTGAAATCGATATGAGTCACTTGAAAAATAAAATTGAATCCAAACAAAAATATAAAACTGACTAAGACACAAATAAAGATATGTCTACATGCTTAATATATAGAAAACGATATTGAAAGTAATCTTTATTAACAATTAAGTTTTGAATTGATATTGCTTACGTTTCTTCTTAGGTTATAACATGCAAAGTAAGAGAGAAAAATAAATTAATTTATTTGGAAGCTAAAAACTTAGAAATATATTTTTTTATTGTGGAGCATTTGAATTTTTTATATAGTGTATTTTTAAAATTTAAATATGATTACGAGAATAAAATTATATTTAAGATATATTATAAATTGTTATATGAAATAAAATATAAAATTCTAATATTTAAATTATCAATACAATTAAAATATGATATATATATAGAATACCATATAAGATAAAATATAGAATTCTAAGATATAAGAAATCATGTAATATTTTGAATTAATAATATTATATGACTCAATCACAAATATAAATTATGTATCATAAAATTTTTATTAATAATTATAATTATATATAAAAAAATTAAAATTAAAATAATCATATTAGTATATGGAAAATTATTTATAAAATTTAAAATAAATATTAATTGTATTTATAATTACTAAATAAAATTTAAATAAATATTATTTTAAAATAAAAAAATTAATAAAGATTATAAATGTTGTAGAAATATATATAAAATAAAATATGCACTATTTAATCTAAAAAATATAATATATTATTAATATAAATTCTTTAATGAAATATAATATTTAAATTTTTTATTATTTATTTATATTATTTAATAATAAAGATTTATTAGAAATTTTAAATTTATATTAATTAATTAAATAAATAAAATAAAATATATAAAAATAATAATAAATAAAATATTAATTATTAATTATAAATTATAAATTAGCTAATAATTTATTAAATTAGCTTAAATATATAAAACTCCTATCCGTAGAGAGCCAAGATAGAGTATGCAACTCTTATATTGTTTACTTTTTTATTTGTCATGTCATATCAAGTAATCTCTATATACAAGTACTTAGTATTAAAAATTTTCTAGCTTCATGTACAAAATCAGTTCATAAACTCTATTTATTTCACAATCCAAATATTTTTATTTAAGCCATATTATTTAATGATATCATTTTTCTATACTGAATACATGTCAAAATATTAATATATTTTTTAATTATAAAAAGTCAAACCAACTACCAGTTATAATAATCCCAGTGAGTGTAGATCTTTGAGTCCTACTTTTATCGTCTAGAACCTACATGTGGTAAAAATCAACACGCTGAGCTTACGATCAGTTAATATATGTGAAACATATATCTAAATAATATATAACAAATTACATAAATATCTCAATAAAACACTCATCATACTATATATCGAAAAACTCAAAGTAATTTTATTAACCTTTTAATTCATTCTCTTCTAATCAAATAACTCTTTTATATATTTTAATTCTTATATGTATCAAATATATCATATCTAAATCTATCAAATTTGTACTTCTTATTAATCATATAATATTTTTTTCAACAACTTATTATTGTTAATTATCTTTTTTCCATCAATTACTCTTTTTGCATATTTTCATATTCCATTTGTACATAGACTAACTCGATTATATCATATCATACTTTTCCATGTAATATCTTTCAAACCATATCTTAACAATTATACCTATATCGAATCATCTTATATCAAATTTATCTGTTATCGAGTAGAGTCGAAACCCGCCACATCTAATAGGGCCGAAATTCACGTTTCTCATATCATATCACATATATTATATTAACATTTGTTACATTCCATAATCCATTTTGTATCATTTCTTATCATATAATCAAGTCAATTAACATATATTATTTTCTATTCATATATTTTCATTAAACTTTAGGCCCATAAACATTTTAGTATGATCGATCACTAGACAAGGGAATATCAACTATGGTCGAAACCCACCAAAACATATAGGTTGAAGCGAATATATAGTGGAGGGCGCATCGAGCCTATCCACGTGGGGTATCTAACTGTAGCCTTGAATCCATATAATATGTCACGTATACTTATTAGGGCCTAGGAGATTAGGTACTTAATTAAACTATAATTAAAAATTTAAATGCATAATATAAATTATGTAAAATGTGTTAGAGTGTGAAACTAAAAAAAACACTATAAGTACAGTGCAAAAAAAAGATTAAATAAAAAAATAGAGAATAAAGAATAAAAAAATTAAAAAAAGTTAGTAAAAAGAAAAAAAAAGAAAAATAAATAATAAATTAAATTTAAAAAAACAAGAAAAAAAAATGGAAAATGAAAAAATGAAAAAAAAAAAAAAAAAGAGAAGGGAGGTGGCCGTTTAGGCCACCAATGATAATTAAATAAAAAAGGGAAAAGGGTGGAAGCGGTGAAGAGCACCGCTTAAGGCAAAGTTGAAAAAAAAAAAGAGAAAGGGGAAAACAAGAAGGGGACCGAAGCAGAGAGAAAGAGAGGAGGAGGGAAGAAGAAGAGGAAGAAAGAAGAAAAGAAAAAAAAAGAAAGAGAAAAAGAAAAGTTGGAGAAGAGAAAGTTTTCTATCATATTGGTATTTTAATTTGGTAATTTAAATTTGATAAAAGCCATATTTTAGTGATTTTGAATTTAATATTAGGTCTACAATGATTAAAGTTCAAAAATATAGAAATTTATGATTTAGGTGTTTAGAATAATTATTTAGTGAGTTGTTATTTTTATAATTTTAAAATAAGAATTTAAAGTTGAAGTTGTGATGTATTAAGATGCACTTTCTAGTTAAAATAATTTGAATATAAATTAATTAAAAAGGGCTGAAAGTTTAGGACATGTGATTTACAGCTTGAGAATTTAATTTTAATTATAGACAAATTTTAATTATAGCCATTGTGTTTGCGTTGAAAATATGGCGACACTATATGTATGGTGATAAGTGTTATATATACACAGATCATAAGAGTTTGAAGTATCTAGGTATACAGAAGGAGTTGAATCTCAGACAAAGGCGTTGTATTGAGTTAATTAAGGATTATGACTGTTTGATTGGTTATCACCCAGGGAAGGCTAATTTGGTAGCAGATGCACTTAGTAGGAAAGCATTTGCTAGTTTGCAGCAAACACTCACGATTTTGGTGCGAGAAGTATAGAAGTTCAATGCCGTAATTTCTTAACTGGTGGACTGGTAGCAGAATTGAGGGTAAAACCTATCCTGACTGAACAGATTATAGCAGCAGCTGAGAAAGATGAGCAGTACTAAAAGGAGTTTGCTAAAGTATGGGTTGGCGAGACTACAGAGTATACAGTGAATTATGATGGACTACTGTGTTATAAGGATAGAGTGTATGTCCTAGCTGATGATGAGCTGAAGAAGGAAATTTTCAGAGAAGCACATGAGTCATTGTATTCATTTCATCCAGGTAGTACTAAAATATACTTGGATCTAAAACAGGAGACCAAGTTCCAGCAAGTTTGTTACAACCATTATCGATACCAAAGTGGAAATGGGAGTGAGTTACCATAGATTTTGTGACCGGATTACCTATGTCTCCAAGAAAACATGATGCAGTATGGGTTATTATCGATAGATTAACAAAGACATCACATTTTATACCAGTTCGAATGGATTACAGCTTAGATAGATTGGTTGAGTTGTATATCCAGGAGATAGTGAGACTGCATGGCATTCCATTGTCTATAGTATCAGATAGGGATATGATATTTACTTCTAGATTTTGGAGAACTTTTCAAAAAGCAATGGGTACAAGATTGAATTATAGCATAACATTTCATCCACAGATAGATGGTTAATTCGAGAGGGTTATTCAGATTTTGGACAATATGTTGAGAGCATGTGTACTAGAGTGGGAAGGCAATTGGGAAAAATATTTACCTTTGATGGAGTTCACATATAATAATAGTTACCAGTCTAGCATACAGATGCCACCTTATGAAGCACTATATAGTAGACAATGTAGAACACCACTAAATTAGGACCAAGTAGGTGAAAGAAAGATGATTGGTACTTATTTAATACAAGAAGCGGAAGAAAAGGTGAAGATAATTCGAGAACGGTTGAAAGCTGCATCAGATCGATAGAAATCAAATATAGATTTGAAGTGACGGGATATAGAGTACAAAGTGGGAGAAAAAGTATTTTTGAAAGTATCTCTGTGGAAACGTATTTTGAGATTTGGGAAGAAAGGTAAGTCGAGTCCAAGGTTTATTGGACCATTGGCATATTGATTGGCGTTACCACCAGAATTGAAAAGGATTCACAATGTCTTTCATGTTTCAATGTTGCGGAGATACAGATCCAATCATTCGCATGTGATTGCAGTTGAAACAATTGAAATCCAACCAGATTTGAGTTATAGTGAAGAACCAATTAGAATATTGGCATGGGAGACTAAACAGTTAAGGAATAAGCAGATCTCATTGGTTAAAGTTATATGGAACCATCATACGGGATAGGAAGCTATTTGGGAGAGAGAGATGAGGATAAGAGAATTGTACCCACAGTTACTTGAAGGTCAGTATGTTTTAAATTTCGGAACGAATTTTTTTAAGGTGGGGAAAGTTGTCATGTACGCTTATTAGGGTCTAGGAGATTAGGTATTTAATTAGGCTATAATTAAGAACTTACATACATAATATAGATTATGTAAAATGATGTAAAATGTGTTAGAGTGTGAAATTAAAAGAAACACTAAAAGTGAAGTGCAAAAAAAAAAGATTAAATAAAATAAGATATAGAATAAAGAATAAAGAAAAAAGAAGAAGATAAAAAAAAAAGTTAGTAAAAAGAAAAGAAAAAAATATTAAATAAAATTAAATAAAAGAAAAAAATATAAAAAATGAAAAAAGAAGAAGGGAGGTGGCCGTTTATTACAATTAAAAAAAAGGAAAAAGGGTCGAAGCAGTGCTCTCCACCGCTTAAGGCAAAGTTTAAAAAAAAAAAAAAAGAGAAAGGGAAAACAAGAAGGTGATCGAAGCAGAGAGAGAGGAGGGAAGAAGAAGAGGAAGAAAGAAGAAGAAGAAAAAGAAAGAGAAGAAGAAAAGTTGGAGATGGGAAAATTTTATATCAAGTTGGTATTTTAATTTGGTTGATTTAAATTTTATAAAAGGTATATTTTAGTGACTTTGAATTTAATATTAGGCCTACTATGATTAAAGTTAAAAAATATAAAAATTTATGATTTAGATGTTTAGAATAATTATTTAGTGAATTGTTATTTTTATAATTTTTAAATAAGAACTTAAAGTTGAAGTTGTGATGTATTAGGATGCACTTTCTGGTTAAAATAGTTTGAATATAAATTGATTAAAAAGGGTTGGAAGTTTAGGACGTGTGATTTAGAGCTTGAGAATTTTATTTTAATTATGGACAAATTTTAATTATAGCCATTGAGTTTGCGTTGAAAATATGGCGACATTATCTGTATGGTGAGAAGTGTTATATATACACAAATCATAAGAGTTTGACGTATCTGAGTACGCAGAAGGAGTTGAATCTCAGACAGAGGTGTTGGATTGAGTTAGTTAAGGATTATGACTATTTGATTGATTATCACCCAGGGAAGGCTAATTTGGTAGTAGATGCACTCAATAGAAAAGCATTTGCTAATTTGCAGCAAACACCCATGATTTTAGTGTGGGAAGTACAGAAGCTGAATAATGTAATTTCTTATCATTCTAATGGTGGACTGGTAGCAGAATTGAGGGTAAAACCTATCCTGACTGAATAGATTAGAGTAGCAGCTGAGAAAGATGAGTAGTACCAAAAGGAGTTTGCTAAAGTATGGGCTGGCGAGACTATAGAGTATACAGTGAATTATGATGGATTACTGTGTTATAAGGATAGAGTGTATGTCCCAGTTGATGATGAGCTAAAGAAGGAAATTTTCAAAGATGCACATGAGTCATTGTATTCATTTCATCTAGTTAGTACTAAAATGTACTTGGATCTAAAACAAGAGCACCAAGTTTCAGCAAGTTTGTTATAACCATTATCGATACTAGAGTGGAAATGGGAGTGAGTTACCATGGATTTTATGACCAGATTACTTATGTCTCCAAGAAAACATGATGCAGTATGGGTTATTGTTGATAGATTGACGAAGACATCACATTTTATACCTGTTTCGAATGGATTACATCTTAAATAGATTGGCTGAGTTGTATATCCAGGAGATAGTGAGACTGCATGGCATTCCAGTATCCATAGTATCAGATAGGGATCCAAGATTTACTTCTAGATTTTGAAGAAGTTTCAAAAAGCAATGGATACAAGATTGAATTATAGCACAACATTTCATCCACAGGCAGATGGCCAATCCGAGAGGGTTATTCAGATTTTGGACGATATGTTGAGAGCATGTGTACTAGAGTTAGAAGGCAATTGGGAAAAATATTTACCTTTGATAAAGTTCACATATAATAATAGTTGACAGTCTTGTATACAGATGCCACCTTATGAAGCACTATATGGTAGACGGTGTAGAACACCACTAAATTGGGACGAAGTCGGTGAAATAAAGATGATTGGTCCTGATTTAATACAAGAAGCAGAAGAAAAGGTGAAGATAATTCGAGAACGGTTGAAAGTTGCATCAAATCGATAGAATTCATATATAGATTTGAAGCGACGGGATGTAGAGTACAAGGTGGGAGATAAAGTATTTTTGAAAGTATCATCGTGAAAATGTATTTTAAGATTTGGGAAGAAAAGTAAGTTGAGTCCAAGGTTTATTGGACCATATGAGGTGTTGGAACAGATTGGACCATTGGCATACAGATTGGCGTTATCACCAAAATTGGAGAGGATTCACAATGTCTTTCATGTTTCAATGTTGCGGAGATACATATCAGATCCTTCGTATGTGATTGCAGCTGAAACAATTGAAATCCAACCAGATTTGAGTTATAGCAAAGAACCAATTAGAATATTGGCATGGGAGACTAAACAGTTACTTGAAGGTTAGTATGTTTTAAATTTCAGGACGAAATTTTCTAAGGTGGAGAGAGTTGTCACGTACGCTTATTAGGGTCTAGGAAATTAGGTACTTAATTAGGCTATAATTAAAAATTTAAATACACAATATAAATTATGTAAAATGATATAAAATGTATTAGATTGTAAAACTAAGAGAAATACTATAAGTGCAGTGTAAAAAAAAGATTAAATAAAAAAGATATAGAATAAAGAATAAAAAAAAAGTTAGTAAAAAAAAATAAAAGAAAAAAAAAAGAAAAAAAAAAGGGAGGAGGCCATTTAAGCCACCAATAACAATTAAAAAATAAAGGGAAAAGGGTGGAAGCGGTGCTCTGCACCACTTAAAGGCAAATTTAAAAAAAAAAAGAGAAAGGGAAAATAAGAAGGGGACTGAAGCAGAGAGGAGGAGAGAAGTAGAAGAGGAAGAAAGAATAAAAGAAGAAAGAAGAAGAAAAAAAAGAAAGAGAAGAAGAAAAGTTGGAGAAGGGAAAAATTTCTATCAGATTAGTATTTTAATTTGATCGATTTAAATTTGACAAAAAATGTATATTTTAGTGACTTTAAATTTAATATTATACCTACTATGGTTAACGTTCAAAAATATAGAAATTTATGATTTAGGTGTTTAGAATAATTATTTAATGAGTTGTTATTTTTATAATTTTAAAATAAAAATTTAAAGTTGAAGTTGTGATATATAGTATACACTTTTTGGTTAAAATAATTTGAATATAAATTGATTAAAAAGGGCTGGAAGTTTATAACATGTGATTTATAGCTTGAGAATTTTATTTTAATTATGGATAAATTTTGTGTAATTGGTGGATAGATTGGGTAGTAGAATTGAAGCTTAAGGAATCATAATTTCATGCAAGAAATATATCTAAACTAAGCCAAGAATTTTACACTTAAATTAAAGAGATAAAAGATAAACATAAAGAGAGATGGATTAAATGTTAGTGAACATAGGAACTCGAGAATTATTTTATATAATAGTTATATTATGTTCATGTTTTGGAGAACTAATTGATGTCTAAAAATTATGAATAATATACCAATAGAAAGTTGTGAATGTTGGTTAAAATTGTTCAGAATATTATTTTACCAAAGTATAACGTTTAAGGTGTAAAAATACTATGAGAATAGGTGAAGATTTAAAATTGTTGAAATATAGGATTTCAGCACAGTACAGTCAGTTTTAATTTTTATTTGGAAACCCTAATGAGTGGATAAAATTATAAAATTTTATAAGAAACTTATATAGGATGTTGGCTACAATTTTGATGTTTTGCACTTTGTCAAAAACCAAACTAAGACTGGTCATAAAAATTAAATAATGAGATGTGTCACTGAAATTTTTAGGTAAGGCCAACATAAAGTACCAGAAATATAAGTAGTTTGTTTGGTACCCAAATGGATTTCAACTGACTTGAAATTTTGTATACAACTTTAATTTTATGTTAAATAATGTCTATGAAAAATAAGAATGAACTGGGTGGATTTGAGTTATGAATTAATTTAGGAAAGATAGAAAGGTATTAAGAAGTAGGTTAGGCAAATAAAAGGTAAGAAAATTATTTAAATGATTTTAGATGGTAACTAAATTTAGTAGACAACTTCGACAATATGTTAAGGAAATTTAATAAAAATATTAGACCAAAATGAATTGAATTTGATGGTTAAATAGACTGAAATAGTAAGCTATTAACAATGGAAGAACCTTACTAAATAGTAGACTTTAGCTAAGTAGGAAATGATATTAATGAGCTTGAAATGAGCTAAAATTTAAATGACGTCTTGAATGTTAAATTTTTGGCAAGTATACAAAATTTTAGAGCAATTGGAGTTGAATAAGATATTGAAATAAGATAAGAAACATAGGCAGCCCATAAGAATCTATATGAGGAAAGCATGGAAAATAAGTTAAACTATAGGATTAATAAATTTTATATCACGTAATTTGTTAACTATATTTATTGATACTTTTGATGTGACAAATTATAATGTGAAATAGGTACTCAGGGCGAAAGCATTTCCGCAGACCGAGGTAAGGTCGATAAGGGAAAAGCGAAAATATGTAAGTTACGGATCATTGTGTGGCCGTGTGCACAATGATAGTGTGTGAAATGTGTGATTGCATGATTAATTAAATTGCTACTGTTTGAGACCTAGTGAGCAATTGAATCATAGTTTAGGGGCCACCAGATATATTTTTCATAAAAGTGTATTTTTATGCAGGGACATGTGAGAATGGTATTTGATGTTGAACCTTTGTGTGCTTTGATTGTGATTGTGAAATGTGATTGAAATATTGATTGGTGAATGTTATGTGATTGAAGTGATTCTATAGAAATGTAGTTAATACATACTGTGAACATTCATTGATCATAATAAGCATGACAGTAAGGTAAGGCACATGCACATGAATTGTTGAGACATGATATATGACAGTGCATATAATGATGTGGGATATATACAACATATCATACATGACATAGTGTGCTGGAGATGGGATGACTCGTGAGACTTGAGTAAAATACCACACGATGTATATACTTCTCTTGAGACTCGAGAATTGCACAGTTTATACGGATCCATGAGACTTGGTTTGCATGTAGGTATATTCTGGGTAAAGCACAACGTATATATTCTCGTGAGACTTGAATATTGCACATATATGTGGATTTGTGGGACTCGGTTTGTGTGCTAGTTCCGTGAGACTCAAAATGGATATTCGTGAGATTCGGATACTCCTTATTGATTATAACCCAGAGATTGTGCACAATTAGATTATGAGATATGGCCATTGGATGACAGGTGGATGGTGGGTGCATATCATGAATGCATTCACATCATATATTGAGACAACATACATTGAGACATTTTATATATATTATTGATTACATAATTCATTGAGTATGAAAGTGATGAAATAATGTGATTATGTTATGGATTTATGACGATGATGTTATGAGATGCTTGTTTGTCGATGCACATGATTTAAATTACTGCTATGCATGTTATTTGTGTTTTTGTGAATATTCGAATTTTGAGGTTCAAAAAGTCAATTTTTTCAGACTACAAACAGCCCGACCGGACCGAAGGTCTTTTGGAAAACATCCCGGAACTATACCAAAGTGGTACTAGAAATGTCCGAAAAATTACAAGGGATCCAAAGGTGCCTTCAGAATAATTTTTGGAAGTATAAAACTCCCGAAAAACGCAAAAGAGCGAAGAAAATACCCAACACCGGCACCCAAGGCCGCCAAAACGGCGGCCCGGGGCGCCAAAAGGGCGCCCCAAGGTGCCACACCAAGTGGCGCCCCTGGGCGCCACTCAGCGCCCCAGGGCACCAGACAGGCGGCCCTGGCCGCCGGAAATACGATTTTGCCTATAAAAAGCAGCCTCCAGCTCCATTCTCGGGGCCCCGCCTTGAATTTTCGGCATCACTCTCCCTCCTCGCTTTTAGCGATTCTTTACTGCTTTCCCTAGTGCATAAACTGTTGCATTATTACTTGATTTG
>CAOGCB010148136.1:0-14556 GCA_948266635.1 Cnidoscolus chayamansa
ACAAAAGAAGCAGAAGAAAAAGTTATCACAACAACTCTAAACCAATAATGATCTAGTTGATATTATATAAACTGAAATCGCAAGAACATGGCCTTCGTCCATATAAATTGCCCAAGCAGCCAACAAAGAGAAAGAATTGAAAATGAAAACAAGTGCAAGTGAAAGAGAAAAGGAAAAACACCTTAGTAAATATGAATTGAAGGAATGGAATGGATCAGTTGTCTGCTTCTGAATCATAAGAAGCATATCTGATATTTCGACCAAATGAAGAGCCGGGTAGAGGGCTTTCGCTGAGTCAGGCCGGACGACGGCCCGGTCATATCCAGGTGGGCCCATGATCGGTTCAATGAGCAAAATGGAAAATTAAATTTGAAATAATTTTTTAAAACATTTTTTTTAAATTATGATAATATTTATAAAGCTAAGTTCATAAATAATAATGAGTTTCTTTCTTTCTTTTTTTTTTTGTTAAGTAAGGAATTAAGAGAAAACAAGAAAATTGAAACAAAGCAGTACATTTTTTAGAAAAATTGGCTGTTTTAAATGCGAATGATGGTGACGCCTACACCAGATTTACGCCCATAAAAAGATCGACCCAGAAGCCGAGAGAGGAAAAAGAGGGAGCACAGCACACCCAGCTCAGAGAAAAAAACAGTACGCATACTTCAGCTTTTCTTGCTAATACTAATGCTTTACGCTTCCGATTAAGTATTCTTATCAGCTTCTGGTGTTTTCTGTTTGGTTGCTGTGAAATCGGGTGAAAAGACGATAGGAAATGTGTTGTTAATGCTTAATTCAAGTATCGGTGGGAGAATTTAAGACGCTATTAAGTTTGATTTGTGTAGGCATTGCTACTAATCTGTTGATAGATGAGTTGGATAAAGCGTTGTCGTTTCATTGCGAAGAGTAACAAATTTACAATCTCTGATAATGGAGTTTCGTGGTTTAGTAAGCATCAAAATGGAATCCCCAGTGTTGAAAGGGCTCGAAGTCTCCATTGTTTGC
Source organism: Cnidoscolus chayamansa (assembly GCA_948266635.1). Classification (NCBI taxonomy): domain Eukaryota; kingdom Viridiplantae; phylum Streptophyta; class Magnoliopsida; order Malpighiales; family Euphorbiaceae; genus Cnidoscolus; species Cnidoscolus chayamansa. The sequence continues at coordinate 1,006 of CAOGCB010148136.1, forward strand.
AGCCTCAGAGAGGATGGTTACCGGCAGAATCTTATGGTTTGTGGGCTGCAGATGTGACCTCTCAGCAGAGGCTGATTTTAGCAAGAAATATGTTATCAAAATATAGGCTATCTCCTAGAATTACCCTTTTGTTGAAACAGGGCAGAATGGGTGCCTCTCGCGGACTTGCACATGGTGTGGAGAATGATCCTCACTTGAGTAGAGATTTCCTTGCTCAGCTTTGGATCGCAGAGAGGAAAATGGAAAAATCTAGAAAGAAAAGAAGAAGAAAGATGGCTATGTATGACTTTTATGGTAATGCGGCATATAATCGGCACCAGTGGTTCTTAAGTCCAAGTGAGAGACAGTTTTCGGATGGAACTTTGACAGAAGAAAGATCTTATGAACATGGAAAAACAGTTCTGAAGCAACCACCTCCTAGCCAATCCGTCTCTGGTCTTCTGAAACCATCTTCTCCAGAGGAAGTGAGTTAAAATCTTTGTTTTGCTTCTGGATTGCTTTGTCAAAATGTACCATTTACTTCATAACAATCTCTTTGTTGCATGGCTATTACAATGAGGCTATAAATAGAGAGGAGCAATGGCATGAGAAACTAAGGGTTGTAAGTTGTAACTCAAAAGTTATCCATGCATGTCAGGCTGGACTTCTAGGACTGCTTCATATAAAATATCATGATACTTCTTCAATTTAATAATGATTTATAATTATGAAAAATCTCCTGTTAAATTAATTTAATGTCTGTAATTACTCAAGCAACATAGACAAGTTGCAAGCAGTTATGGATTTTAACCATTGTTTCTGAATGTGAAGTAGATGACGTAGGTTTCCAAAGAAGCAACTCTGAATAATTTTCTTTCATAGTTATTAAAGAATATTGGAGGTTCAACATCCAGGCCACACGGCCAGTACCTCTGTGCTTTCCCATTTTAAGCTCTAGTTGAAACTTGCTCATTTTTTCTCTCTCTGAAGAAGAAAATGGATTTCTTGATTAGAATGTGGGAGTTTTGACTGTCAAGTGTCAACCTCAAAGAAATAAAGATGAAGTACTGGATGCAATTGGGGTTATGAGCTCTAACAAAGAAATTTGGGCTGGTTTCATAAGTTCATATAACTGACTTCCTCTCTACTCCTGAATTTTACAGGCCCTGGTTTCTCCTCTGCTTGCTAGGTCCAATTTGCTGATTACTAGGGATATAGAGTGGGCAAATCTAGTACTTGGTTTTGAGCAGGTGATCTTTCTCTACTCCAGCATTTTTCCTCATTCAAGTGCTAATCTGATGGCAAGTTGTGGCTATGTATTTAAGTGAGCATTCTGTGACACTGGCAAAATATTTAACTTGTGGATTTTATTAACTTCAAAATGTTTAGTTTTTTCACTTTTTGCTTGAGCCATCTGAGCTATTGGTATTTCACTCCACTTATTAAAAAATTCACAAACTCTGTGCAGCTAGTTGTTTGATTGCATAGAGCTTACTACACTCTAAATTCGAACCATTGCTTAAGAATGCAGATGAAGCTTTATTTGTCTGATGCTTCATGTAACGTGTTCTTGTTTCCTCTGCTCTTGCTTTAAATGTATCACTGCCAATACCATATAGTTGAAGATATGCATTGGAATAAGTCCTGGTTTTTGTATGCACTAAGTTTAGTATCTTGCATCTATCTGTCTATGATATATGACATTAAGGAGAAATTCTGTGGCTATTTCAAGTTAGATTGAGGGTTTTTATAGATAGGAGTGAAAGTAATTTTGGGTTTGGAAAGGGGAATCCACATTTAATTGTATTGGACATCTTGTGATAAAAAGGGACAAGACAGCTTTAACAAGCAGTGCCATTACAATTTTGTAACACTCCTCGAAAGATGAAAGAAGTAGTTTTTAAAGTTTAGCTGTCGTTGCAGTGCTTAATAAATTAAATTTACCTTTGTTCTTTTCCAAATGTTCCTGCAATTATGAGATAACAAATAGGTTCCTATTTCCATCTTTTGCATTTCTGGAACTTTCATTCTGTATTTTATTCATTTTTCACAAGTTAGCAATGAAAAATATTAGAAGCAATGATAAGCTTTCCAATGGTTGATTTTCTGGTTGGAATTGGATGGTTGGAGCTGTGAAGCTGTATTGGTATGTGGTTTCTATCAGCAATCTTACATTTTTCCCTTTCATTGTCTCAACTGGACTCCCGTTACAAAATTTGGTTATGTTGTCAAGAGCTAATTGGTTCTAACTTCTAGGGCAGAACACCAAGAAACACAACATAACAACTCTTGAACTCTGTGTGGGCCTAATTGTCAATGTGTTTGTTGCATGTTTTTCATGGTGGTATTTATTTCTCAATATTGACATATATTCCTTTCTTTGATGTATTTTCTTATGTTGTTTATTCCCACATTGATTTCGCATTTTTATTTTGCAGGAAAATCGTTATGCAGTTGTAGATGTCTGCTACCCCCAGTCTGTTAGTAATTATTTATTCCCCTATTCTTCCATAAATGAAAATATATTTTAACAGGATGATTGTCATTGACTTATTGTATGCTTTGAATTATCTATGTTCCTTCTGCAGCCTGTGGGTTTTATTCGTGAGCAGAGTAATGTAATTGCTAGGCAGGTAGGCATCAGTCCCAAATTTCATCTTCCTTACCTTGTTTTCTTTTGAATTCATCTGTTATTCCATAGTTGTTGATACACTATTTTTTCTTATAACAATCTATAGCAGTAATTCCGTGGAATGCTGGTAAGCTACATACCACTTGCTTTTTCTTTTAACAATTCATGCCTGATAATTTTGGAATGCAACATGGAAAACCATTATTTTTCTGTGGACTAAGGTTCCTTATTAACTAGCAATTTGATTTGCGCTCTGCAATACATGTTAGAGGCATAAAAACCAATTCTTGGATCTTACTATAGGGTTAATGACGGGAGGGGAAAGGGCTTGATCCCATACTCAGTTCAAGGCATAGAGAAAATAAAAGAAATTTCCTTATTTTGCTCACTTCTCAGGCATTGGTTCTAGGAAGTATTCGGGGGTCAATCAACTAATACTTGGGAGAAGAAGCCTGCTACTTAACTGGTTGGAACACAGGAATGAACCATATGTAAACTCTGTGCAACTTGACTGATTCTTCACTGATGGCCTTCAATATTGTAGCCATCTTGATAAGGGGTCCCACAATCAGCTTTTCTTGGTTAGGGACCTGCGAACGAGAAGGAAATGGGCAGAGGTCCACTGGTATGCCCCTGGTGGAGACCCTCCGACGCTCATGTTAGATCTCTCTTATGTTTTGAGCAATTGAGTTGCAGTAGAAATAGAAGGAGAGAAAGGGAGAAGAAGAAGAGAAGACCCCTTGGGAGAGAGCCCTAGCCCTCTTAAAAAGGTGTTCTATCCTTTGACATGTTGTTTATGTGTTCAGAGAATGGTATGGTGAGAGCAGGTGGAGCTGCACTGCTACGGTTCCTTATTTCCTGGTGTCCCGAGATGTTTGCTTACATCGTGCTAGTCAGTTGTCTTGTCCATGGACGTGTTGCTTTCAGGATAAAGGGTTAATTTTCGAGGTTATCATTCACTATAGTAATGCAAAGGTCCTTGGTCACCCTAATCACCAAGGCTGTGTGAACCAACCTTCTGTTTTCTTGAATTCATTAAGGGAGGTGAAAATTTGGCTCCATGCTTGAAGGTGAATATTGGATAATTGTGAATTTTTAACTGTGAAAGGGAATATTAGTACAATAGTTTTCAAGTTTAGCTGATGCTTAAGGATGGTGTTTGACGGTGTGTGGAGAACAAGATGGGAAGAATGCTGTGGTTTATGAATGGCAATACAAGAAAAATGCATGATCAATTTCAAATTTGATGTGATTCAAGAGTAGCTGAAGTAGAAACTATTGTGAAGTAGTGGAAAAAGACCATTTAGAAAGCATGGAGATTGTTAAATTTGGAGTGAATGCTGGATATTAGACATTAGTTCATTTCTAATATTAGCTTATATAAGTGATTAAGTTGCTTTACACATTAAAATAACTAGTCAATTCAATGTTGCAACCAACCGCTTCCCATTGTGGGACAAGGGTTACCAACACTTCCCCTCAAGTATAAACGCATGGTTGTCACTTGACAATTTGTTAGTAATAACCCAATATAGGCTTAGTTATACAATCTTATGAATGGTAAAACCCACAATCCTAATCAGACTCTGATACCGTGTTAAATTTGGAGAATGTGCTGAGATTATTATACATGAATTCATTTTTAACCTGCGCTAAGTAATTAAGTCATGTACATATTAAAGTTACTAGCAAATTTAAAGTTGCAATCCAACTGCTTATATTTTGCATTTCATTTTCTATTTTCCCGGCAATGTGGGACCAGGATTATGAACAAAGATGGCAGAAGGAGGCCCAAAGGGATAGAGATATTGATACTGTAAAATCATGTAGGATCATTGAAGAATGTTTACTTGGATGGCATGACAACTAGATATGAAGGCTTAACTGAGTTGATTTTTCCAGTCCATGAATCTTAACCAGGATAGGTTGTTGATAAGTCAGGAATCTTACAAATGATAGTATGTGTATTCATAGTAGAATTATGTAATTTGTTTGGGCGTATTATTAACTTTGTACATCCTAACTCAGTATTATGTGCTGGAAGGAAATAAGCATACTGAAATATTTTACTGTTATAGCTTTTTATGTCCATCATTACTGCGTGGAAATTATTTTCTTGCTCATTCAAGTTTCTTAAATTATATAACTATACTCTCTGATGTCTTTTGTGCTTTTCTTCAGTTGCTTCGTCTAAGGCGCCCTTTTGTTGCTTACATAACTGATGCTATGGGTAATGAGCTGTTTAGGGTGAGGATTTCATGTCTATTCCTTCTTGAACTATGTAGCAAGTTGCTAATGCTTAAGTTTTGAATAGTCTGCTGATTCATTTATAAGGATCTTTTTTTCTATTTATATAGGTTAGGAGGCCATTTTGGTGGATAACCAGCTCAATTTATGCAGAGATTGATGGTAAAGTATGTAAGTCGTAAATGATTGTTCTAATAGCAGTTTGTTATCTTTGAGCATGTAAATGCAGTGCAGTTCCTGAATGTGAAATGTACGTTCCTTTCCAGGAAGTTGGTGTGGTTCATAGACGATGGCATCTTTGGAGAAGAATATATGATTTGTACCTTGGGTAATTTCAGCATCTGTTGGTTTGCTTTCATTTGGGAGTATCCAAGCTAACAGTGTTGTTTGCAGAAATAAGCAGTTTGCAGTGGTTGAAAATCCTGGACTTTGGAATTGGACTTTCACGTTGAAGGATATTAATGGGGAAGTTCTGGCTCAAATAGATCGTGACTGGAGGGGTTTTGGATTTGAGGTTGTCTCCTTTCTTTGTGACAGAGAAATAATAATTGATTCTTGTGCATTTTTTTTCTTCAGTCCTAGCTTGTATATCTTACGAACTCTACCTGTTTTTTAAACTAATGTTTTGCATTTCACTTGGTGGGTATTCCATTGTACTGGATTAGTATTCTATCATTATATCTGTGTCTGTATGTATTCATTTAGATTACTGGACGTGAAAAGGTTGTGCTCTTTAGTCTGTCATCTTTGTTTTGATGATGCAAGCTGTTTGTGTGAGTTGTCTGAGACATTGATTGAAGACAGGTGCAATATAAGATGATGGCAAATACAATTCATAGATAAAAGGGGGTAAATTCAGACAACTGATATATCCAGCTGAGATTACAATGATAGGTCTTATCATTAGATACTAATTAGGGCAAAGTACAAAAAAGGTACCTTTTTGTTTAGTATATTTTTAAGTTTGAGCCTATTTTTTATTTCTTGACAAAGAAGTGCCTGGTGTTTTGCTTCTATTTTTTATTTCTTGACAAAGAAGTGCCTGGTGTTTTGCTTCTTGAAGTAAAAGGAGAGCCAATTGAGAACATAATTGTAGCTAAATAAATAAACAAGAGACTCATACTTGGTTAGGGAAGGAAAAAATTAGAGGTCTCCGTCCCTCAGGACTAGAACAGATATTTTGTCATCAAAGGGTTCTGTTAAAACAGGGGGAAAAGGCTTTTGAACATTATAATTCATCAGCAGCAACACGGAAAGTGATAATTATAATTCTTTTTTGGGTTCCCAAATAATGTGCAGATCTTTACTGATGCTGGTCAGTATGTGATCCGATTTGGTAGTTCTGATCCCAGTTCCAAGAGTGGTCGGGCAGCAATGGTAAAATAGCTAATCAGAAAGTTAATTTATTTGTTTCTACCTTTTCTCCTCGATATTTCTATATCGTTTGGTGATTTGTTCTTTCTGGTGCTCTGCTTTTTTATATTGCAGATTCATGATTTGGAGGTTGCCCGTCCTTTGACATTATCAGAGAGGGCTGTAGCTGTTGCTCTTGCCATCTCTTTAGATAATGACTATTTCTCAAGGCATGGCGGCTGGTAAGCTTGTTTACTGAATTCCAAACATCATATTAGTTTTAAGTTGTCTTACAACAGCTACAGAATAAATCATATAGAAATTCGTGGTTTCTGGTTTTCTCCAAGTTTTGGCTGCTTAGCTGCTTCCAACCATCCCCGCAATGCTTTATGATGTTTCTGTTATCTCTGCAATTTTTTATCTCCTACTTAAGTTGAGGCATAGCGATAACATACTGTTCATTGTCAGGGGAATACCTTTTGTTGCTGTTGGCGAGTAGAACTGAGTTTGCTGTGCCAGCGGGATCTGTAATTTGCTTTCTTTTTTCTCTACATTGAGGGCTTTAAGTTGTAAACTTCAGCAAGTTCTACAAAGATCTCAGCTACTGTTTTCTGTTTGTTGGTCGGTGTGTATAGGTTGTTTTGAAGTATGATGCAAGTAGCCTCTAACCCTGCTGCTAGTTATCTTTCTTTCTGCATTCTCTTTTGACAAGGACATACGATTCTCAAAGATGATGTATGTTTTGACACTAACCTCTTTTTCCCCCCTTCTCCCTCTTTCTTTTGTCTGCAAAAGACTTGAGCATGGCCACCATCCATAATGTCCAATCCATATTTCCCCGGAAAAATATCAACCCAAAAGAGGATCACTGGTAGTAAAATTATGAACTTTGAAAGGATTTCATTTCACAAGAAAAAAAAAAGTAATTGAATTTGATTGAAAGTGGATCAAATTGGAATTAAATTGAAACTAAAATTCGGAATAGGCTTTTCGCAATGATCTTGATTAGTTTTAATTCCTGAACCGAATTAGGGGGTTGCAGGCTAGAATCATGTCTACTCCCAGCATTGCTACTCGAGCCAGTCCATAAAAGGTCAATGTTGATCTTAAATTCAACTAACTACTTCGATTAAAGGTTTGTCTATGGTCCATGGGCACGATTTTCCCTCTAGTTTGACAAAGAAACATGCCTGACTTGGTTGAATAGACCCCAAAAGATAAAGAAAGATATGACTAGAAAAATAGACGACTTTAGCTGGAGAAAGCCAGGCGGTTTGTGTTTTGAGTGCTGAGCTCTTGGAGCTGCCATGTCCCTTTAGATTATTATTTCAGCTCCTCCTCCACACTGCTACACATAGGTATGGGCTGATGGCACGTGGGGTGAATTGAATCGGAAGAGATTGAAATTAAAATCATGATTAAATTTAATTGCTTTATAATTAAACCGATTGAGTCCACGAACCTTGGCATGTTCAACGATGATATCAGATTTGAAAATCTTTCGGCCTCTGTTGGATCGGATGTGGGTTCTGAAAGAAGAGTGGAGACCCATGGAGGCCCAAAAGGAGTAAAACAGAAAGGCATGAAAAGCACGCGTTAGAAATGACTCGAGCGAGTTATCCTCGTGTAAATCAGTGAGCCACCACTCTTCTTCAGATCGCCCACTGGTCCCCTTTGTTTGTTTCTCTTTTTTTGTGTTCGTTGTTTTGTATTGCTGAGTCTTCTCTTCCTTTTCCCTTCTATACCCAAACAAATAATATAACCAACCTCATTCATCTCTATTGCCAAACAACCACCCAACCAACCATATTAACAAAGTTTCAAACCTCTTCCACTGCCACCACCACCACCGCTGCCGTCGACGCCCGGTGTCTCATAGTTTCGGAAGCTTCTAGAGAGTGTGACACAGAGAGAGAGAGAGAGAGACAGAGAGAGACAGAGAGACAGTGAGAGGACAACCGTCGAATTCAAACACAGACAAAACCCTAGAAACAAATAAATGAAAATGAAAAATCCCCAAATCTGAATGGAACTCTTTTTCCCTCCTTGCGGATCATCCGCTCACGCTTGTTTTCGGTTTCTCCGCTTCTCTCCTTTCTTCGCTGGAGGCTGAATTTCACTCTAGAGAAATAGAGAGCGTGCTCGCGGGAGCGCGTGCCTTGTTAATCAATTAACACACACACACAGAGGGAGAGAGAGAGAGAGAGAGAGACTGTCGATGGGGAGTTCGGGATCCGGCGCGGCTGATTGTGGTATAGGGCCGATCGTTTGGGTGAGGAGGAGGAACGGGTCATGGTGGCCAGGGAAGATACTGGGGCCTGAAGAGCTGGCAGAGTGTAATCTCACTTCTCCCCGTACAGGCACTCCGGTCAAGCTCCTTGGAAGAGAAGACGCCAGTGTGTACGTCTTGTTATCTATGCTCATGATTGACCTCCTTTTTTCTTTTAAATACAATATATATCATTCACCAAATCTCTGGGTCACTTCTTTTACTTGTCCAAACAGTCGACCTTTTGGATTGCTAAATATTTGATTTTCTGGCGTTAGAGATTGCATTTGTATTTGTAACCAAATATTCTGTTACATGTGTATACAGGCAAATGGATGTTCTTTGTTAAAACTGTTGTTCACAACAAAAATTTTCATTTTCCCCCCGTTGGACAAATGATATGTAATAGATGGGTTTGCCTCTGTAAATGTAGCATGGTGTTAGGCGCTTTGACAATATTGCTTTATGCTTTTTTGTGAAGTGGTTCAAGTCTAGTCTGTGGAGAGCATGCATGCATACCTTTGAGAAATGAGATCCAAAAGAAAGGAAATTTGCTAGAAATTTCAAATTAACATCACACATTCATACAGCAACTGCTACTACATAACAACTCTGCAGCCAATGCTACAAGTTCTATAATCCATATTCTGTACCAAAGTTAAAGTGCTAAGGAAAATAGAGGAAGTCTAAAAAAATTAAAATGCATGAGTATTATCTCCTTAGTGGCGAGGGACAGCAATATTCTAGGTTTCTTGGAATTCAGTGGGATAAAAGTAATGGAAGAAAAGAGGAAATAGGTGAGAGGAAGGAAAAATCCTTTGCTCTTAGTTAAAGTGTATTTGATTGAAACACAGTGGAATTTTTCCCCCCTGGCCTACAACGGGGATTTGACTTTACGATATGATGTTCATGGCTCTTATTTTAGCCTATGTTTCCTTCTTCTTGCTCACTTTTTATAGTATCTTGTGGTATTAAACTTGAGAGTTTATTGTTATATCCTGTGATAAGGATTGCACTTCACTTTTTCGTCTTCCATGTGATGTTTATTTTAGGAGGAAATAATGAGAAGAATGAAAAGTATTATGTTGGAGAGATAAGTCTTCCGTTGGTATACTTTATCTATTGGATATATTGTTACTTAAATTTCTCCCCCTTGTTTCTCCATGAAAAATGTTGGAAGAAAATGTTTCTCACTATTTCAAGTTACTGATTTTTCAACTTTATGGACTTCACTTCTTTATCTGATTTTGTTTGGAGTATTCTTTTTTAAATGAAAACATTTCCTGGTATGTCTTCAGGGACTGGTACAATTTAGAGAAATCTAAGCGTGTTAAGGCATTTCGTTGTGGTGAGTTTGATGATTGCATTGAAAGGGCTGAGTCAGCCCAGGGCATGCCAATCAAGAAAAGAGAAAAATATGCACGTCGAGAAGATGCAATTCTTCATGCACTTGAGCTTGAAAAACAGCTGTTGAAAAAACAAGGAAAATTAGGTGCAACTACTGAACAGCAAAGGAGTAAATCATCTGGACCTGCAAAGGAGCCTGGTATTGCTTCCGAAGGTTTAACAAATAATAGTGGAAAACCTGGAACTACCAAATTGAATTCATTTATCAAAGATGAGATAGTTGGCAATCCTGTTAAAGCCAAGCATGTAAACCAGCCAACCTCAGAAGATGATCATTCTGAAGCAACACCACGGATGAGAGGATTGCGGGATTTTGGGCTTAGAACTACTTTAAAGAGAAAGATTCCTTCTTCTGGTGATTCAGATGGTTCTATAATACCTATCGCAGATAATCACTTTCTAGGTCATCCTGTTGCTGGCTCTAACATGGAAAGAACAAATCATGCAAACGGTAAACATTCTTTATGCAAAAGGTGGTCCTGTGGGGGTTTGATTATGGAAATATTTGTACAAGAGACATTACAGGAACCAGTCTCTTGTTCAAGTATTGCACAATAGGGAAAAATTAGGAGTCACTCTCATTTGCTGCAATTTGACTGTGATGTTGTTTCTACCTATTTCAGGAGTGGATGAGAGGGGATCTCTTCTCCACGCCAAGAGGAGTAGACGTGTCTACTTTCCAGCTGAGTCTAGTGATTCTTTGGATGATAAAGAACTTCCAAATCAGATTAAGATGTTACCTCCCCATTTTGAAGATGATGGTGGCCATCCTAATGATAGTTCCTTGAATGAACAGAACTCTTCTTCTGGTTTTATGGGAAATGTTGAATCTGACTCTTCTGAAACTGACTCCTTTGAATCTGAATCTGATTCTTCTGAGACTGAGCCAGACGTGCCTGACAAAGTGACTGTTTTTCCAGGTCAAGTATTTATGGCTCCTATTTATGTCATTAGCATCATTTTCCATTGAGTAATAAATTTATTGCTTCATTTATTCTCACTGCTGGATGTATTTGATAGATCAATTGTTTGCTTCATGGCTGATAAAATTTGTTTTATAATTTATTTCAGAGCTTCACTATCTCTGCGGGTTATTTTTCCTATTTTTCTATCACTGGTTTTAGTTTTGAAATGGTTACTGCTGCATGTATTTGCTAGATCAATTGTCTGCTTCATGGATGATAAAATCTGTTATATTTCAGAGCTTCACTATCTTTGCGGGTTATTTTTCCTATTTTTCTATCACTAATTGTAGTTTTGAAGTGGTTCTGGTAGTGAGATTTTACTGGGCCAAGCACCTGTCACTATCTTTGTGGGCTGTATTTCCTATTTTTTCTATAACTGATTGTAGTTTTGAAATAGTTTTGATAGTGAGATTTTACTGGGCCAAGCACCTTTCTTCTTTTGTGTTTTCCTTCTTTTTTTACTAATGAAATAAGTAGTTACATTAATTTAAGGTGCCTCTACTTTTTTTTCTTTTTGAGGGTTGGGTATTGCTTTTGATTTTATCACCTGATTTTTTTCTTGTTTGAACTTGTGCAATTTGTTGCATTTGTTACTTAGTGTTTTTCTTTTTCTTCTTCTTTTTTTTTTTTGGTGGGGGGTGGGGGGTTGACTACATGAAACTTCAGGGAAAGGAACAGGATTAGCATAGAAACTACAACTGCATTCTTAACATTAAATTTGTAGTTATGAACCAGAAAATTATTTCATTACCTTCTTTTTATTTTTCTTCTTGGTTGTCAGCTAAGGTTCCTTTTCCAGACTCTCACTTCTTGTACCTTCTTTTTCCTTTACTTTCAGCGCAATTGATGTTTTAAAATATATAATCTACTTACTTTGTCATTGTTCACTAGGACTTTAATTTTACTGCTTTGCAATTTTGCACATTGTATGGACCTAGTGACCCTTCTTTCAGATTTGTGCTTGTGTAGAATATGGTCCTTGCACATTCAGTGGTTGTAGGGTGCCGTAATTGTAGAGATTGTTGTTTAGTTCATGTAAATGTTTATGGTCTTTGCAGCTTTTTTCTGAATTTGTTTTTTTGTGCGTGGTTTTGTTTTATACATTTCCTTTCATTTTAATCTTAGGCATCCTTTTCTTTTAAAAAATTTATTTTTTTGGTCTCATTAGCCTCTGTGCTTATCTGTTCAGGCACAGCTATGCCTACAGAAGCTGAAAGGAATGCTCTGAGACAACCTGAAGTGCCAGGAGAACATGGAAGTACAAGCAGTGAGGATGCTGATGAATTACCATTTTCTGGTGAAATGTCTCAACTTTACCCTGATGATCCATTTCTTGCTAATGAGGCAGTGTCCAAATGGCAGTTGAAAGGGAAAAGGAACATTCGGCACCTGACAAAGAAGTCTGTAGATGGAGCTGAGAGAAAACTTTTAAATGTTCCTCTTAGTGGAACCTACCATGGGATAAAGGGTGCTTTTGGTCAAAGATCATGTGGTTTTGGTGATGCTGATTTGGGCAGAAAATATGTTGCAACCATGGTTGATCTGGACAGTGGACAGTATTCGTATGCCTCCAGGTATGCATCCAAAGTTAGAAATAATGCTGGTCATAATATTATTGATTGGAGGGAAATGGCTTGGGAGGATCATCCTGCTTTTAGAGGACGTTGGGAGGACAGGGCAGAACACTTCAATCCAATGTTTTTTGGGCGCCATCCATATGGTGGAAGGGCAAGATCCATTTTGGTAGATGTGGATTTAAAGGTGCAAGTGAGCTATCCAAAAGAACGTGTTCCTATTGTTTCTCTTATGAGCAAGTTAAATGGGAAAGCAATAATAGGACATCCAATTCAAATTGAAGCCCTGGAAGATGGTTCATCAGAAACTCTTATCTCTGCAAGTGATTATCATACCAATGAAGCAGTTGACCATGATGGAAATGCTTCACTTCCACCAGCTTGGAGGACTGCTAGAAGGACCAACTTTAGGGTCCCACGCCCATCATTGGTGTTGGGTGCAGAGGATGCTGAGGATCATCCATTTAGGAAGTCAAGTGCAGGGCCTTTCAGTCACAAGGCAAGCATGGTACGGAAGAGCCTTCCCCACATTTCTCGACCTTCAATTGATAGGAAATTCCCAAGAAAGCTGCAAAAGAAAGCGAGCTTATCATCTAACCAAAAAATAAGAACCCTGTCATCAATTTCTGTTCAACAGAATTTCAGAAATAAGCCATTACATTATACCAGTACCAGTCAAATGGATGGGCTTATTAAACCTGAGACATCTAGGCCGACCACAGTTGCTTGTATACCTGTCAAATTAGTCTTCAGTAGGTTGCTTGAGAAGATCAATAGACCGCCATCGAAAGCAGCATGTAAAGTGATTATGTCAAATAGAGATGCGGAGAAGCAACCATCATAGTTAGCGTGTACCGAACTATATGGACTCACTAATACTGCAGATGCAATAATTGCTGCTAATTCTTCCTGACAAAAGTAGTCTGTACCTAGACGTTTATACTTCGTTGGCACCGATACCTTTTCAATGAACATTAAATGTAGCAGGCAGCCATGGGCAAGATCGGCATATGGTTGTATGATGTTAATATTGCTGGATATTGGTGTGCAAGGTACTGAAGGAAAAGCTTTCATTAGGCAGAAAAGAAGGTAATCACTAGTTGTTACAGATAGAAGCTGGTAGTT